>SNQJ01S0099819.1:0-16218 GCA_010110895.2 Picea sitchensis
TATGTGCTTGGCCTGTTTCCTTCAAGTTTTTGTATATTTCATGAACTTGTTCATTTGGATAGATCTATTATGAAGCTAATCATGGTAGGATAGGGAGTATGTTTTGTCTTTGTTTCTCATTGGATTGTAGGACCTTTTGAAGAGCTTGGAGATCAAGATCAACCTGGATCGAGTGAGGAAAAACTTCAGTGAAAAGTAGTTACAACCATAGATGTAGATGCAATAGCTTCACCAAGCTCTCTTTGTCCAAACCATTTGATCAAATAATCCACAATCAACATGAATATTCATTATTGATTATCTCCCTTATGAGATCATAAGTTTGATGCCTCTAAACTACCATTATTTCACCATGAGAAGGCCTCCTTATATAATCTTGGAGAGACCCAACCACCTTAGATATTCTTCGGATAGGTTAAGGATCCTTCTCCATCAATTGTGGATCTTCCCTAAGATCCAACCTTGACCTCAGATTCAAATCCAACCAACTCTAGAGATGAGGGGGATCTTTACCTGATTTTCCTCAACATCCCAAGATTTCCTCAAACAACCTAACGCTCCCCCAAAAGGGTGCACAGAGTGTTGAAACACTCCCCCAAAGAAGGGTAGGGAGCGTTGGCACTCCCTAACAGGGGATAGGGGAGTGCTTCCCAAAATTTGATTAAACAATCCCATCGCTCCCCCATAAGGGTGTACATAGTGCTACAACACTCCCCAAAAGGAGGTTAGGGAGCACTGACACTCCCTGACAGTGGGTAGGGGAGTGTTGTCATTCAAAATTGATTTTTCAGTGGTTCTTTCCATGGAAAAATCTTTGTACTCTTCATAAGATGATTTATCCTTCTTAAACCAGTCTTTGAAGGTGTCTTAAGTGTCCTTATGATGTCATTAGAGACATGACATAGGCAAGATGATATTATGATGTTTGCGACACTTGTGACACTTACGACCAAAATGAGACACTTGCAACACTAACGATGACGACAATAGGTCATCATTGGAGTGAGTAATTTTGATGTGTAACAATTTGCCTCCCAAAGTGCGAAGTCAGAAGATGGAAACTGATGACTAAAGTACTTTGTAGACTTTTTTGAGCAAGGGTATGGACGCAAAGAACCTAGTAGAAGCTGCACACAACCATGAACAAATATTATGACTTGTTTCAAACCCAGGCATACATACCTATGCTTGAGTGATAAAGACTTGCAAGGTATGGACGCCATAAAATACACTGCGGATCCATAATTATATTAACAAAGAGTATAGCCACCAAAGATACAATTTGGATCTATACTTCCATGACATGAACTGATCTTAGCCGTGAAAAATACACAGTGGATCTACGAGACGACAAGACATAGCCACGGACCAATACAAAGTGGATCTATGTAATAGTATATGTGTCAATATTCAAGAGAAACTCCGTCGCAACCTAGGAAAAGTACATATTAGAGTGATCACTCAACCCAGGGTCTTCTTATTGATCCTGATGAAGTACAAGTCTAACCATGTGAATAGATGTCTTGATGTCGAACATGGAAGAAACCACTTGATTACCGTTCAATGAGGTAAACCGTTAATAAGTGCGAGGGAAATCACCATTGATGTCAATGATTCCCAAGGTACCCTAGTACATTCCAGTGAATGTGAAAAGATGAGCTGAATTTGAACATCTGTGGAATCATCTGATCAGAGGTCAATGATGTAAACCCACTGTCAGACGTGAGGAGGTCTGCCATTGAGGCATGTAGGTCCCAAGGTACTAACTAGTTTCTAAGTCTAGTTCCTGGATAATGTGTTGGAGTCAACAGGAACAGACTCGTCGAAGGAGGGCCTTGATGTATCCCCCATCAACGAAATGAAACTGACACATAGATGTAAATTGGTGAATCAAATGAACATGGACTGACACAAATATTGAAACAGGACATTTGTGATGGTTGACTCTCGAGGAAGATAGTTCCCTTGAACACGGAGGCACAACAACATAAACATGACATGGACCAAAACATGATAATGCAGTGGATATTATGAATTTCGTCGAGTGACCCAAAGGAGTAAATAAACTCAAAGCATTGGTTCATTGTAGAGGTTCAATGAATTAAAATGTATGCAAAGACAAAGTGTCATGTTCAAGGGAAACCGTAAGAGTGACTTGTAATGTTTTCAAAAACTTCTTGGCTTGCTTCCTTCAATTTTTTCTCCCATCCAGATAGACGAGTACCTCTTTTAGATTTAATGAGCTCGAGGAGGGTAACACATGCTCGATATAAATTACCTTTGGTAAGTCCCTCTTCTTTTTTTTAACGAACTGGAATAAGTAAGTGTTCGGTCCCGTATGGGCCCTTCAATGTATGATTGTTTTAACGAGTCCAGAGAAGGTAAACTTGGTGATTTTTCATGTTTAGAGAGTCTAAAAAGAACTTAAATATGACTCTAGGGTTTTCCTTTTTCATAATGTTAGTCTCGTGAGGACGAAAAAGAGATAAACTACCACTCAAAAGACGCCCTTTGAAATCCCCCCAAAGAAGAAGAAAATAGTATAAATATATTTTCACTGAAGTTTGTCCTCACTCGATCCATGCTGATATTGATCTCCAAGCTCTTCATAAAGTTGTGCAATCGAAGGAACAACAACGAAAAAACATACTTCCTATTCCTATTATGATTAGCTCTGAAATAGATCTATCAAAAAGAAAAAGTTCATGAAACATACACGAATTTGAAGGAAACAGGCTAAGCACATATATATATTAATGAAAAACAAAGAAAAGTGCTTACAACCATAGATATAAATGCAACAAATTCACGAAGCTCTCTTTGTCCAGACCCTTTGCTCAAAATATCCACCAATAGAATGCCTATGCTTTACTGAAACCTTCCTTATGAGATCATAAGTTTGGTATCTCTCTATTTCTCCATGTATCTTTCACCATGAGAAAGCCTCCTTATATAAGCTCAGAGAGGCCCAACCACCTTATATATTCTTGGGATAGGTTGAGGATCTTTCTCCATCAGTTGTGGATCCTCCCTAAGATCCATCCTTGACCTCAGATTCAAATCCAAATAAATCTAGAGATGAGGGGGATTTTTCCTTGATTTTCCTCAACAACCCAAGATTTCCTCAAACAGACTAGCACTCCCCCAAAAGGGTGCACAGAGCATTGCAATGCTCCCCCAAAGAGGGTTAGTGAGTGCTAGTGCTCCTTGATAGTAAGTAGGGGAGCGCTGCCAAAAATTTCCTCAAAAAATCCTAGCGCTCCCCCAGAAGGGTGTATAGAGTGCTACAACGCTCCCCCAAAGGAGGTTAGGGAGCGCTAGCACTCCCTGACTGTGGGTAGGGAACACTGCCTTCCAAAAATTAGAAACAACATGAAACTAACAAAAATATGTAAATTGGTGGATCAAATGAACATGGACTGACACGTGTATTGAAACAGGAAATGTGTGATGGTTGAATCTCGAGGCAGATACTTCCCTTGAACACTGAGGCACAACAACAGAAACATGACATGGACCAAAACATGATGATACAGTGGATACTATGAATTTCTTCGGGTAACCCAAAGGAGTAAAGAAACTTAGAGGATTGGTTCAACGGATTAAAATGTATGTAAAGACAAAGTGTCATGTTCAAGGGAGATCGTAAGAGTGACCGTTGATGTTTTCAAAAGCTGCTTGGCTTGCTTCCTCCAAATTTTCCCCCCATCCAGATAGACGAGTACCTCTTTTTGAGTTAAAGAGATCGAGGAGGGTAACACATGCTCGATATAAATCACCTTCGATAAGTCCCTTTTCCTTTGTTTAACGAACTGCAAGAAGTAAGGGTTTGGTCCTGTATGGCCCCTTCAATGTATGATTGTTTAACGAGTCCAGAGAAGGTAAACTCAGTGATTTTTCATGTTTAGAGAGTTTGAAAAGAACTTAAAGACAACTCTAGTGTTGTCCTTTTTCGTAATGTTAGTCTCACAAGGCCAAAAAAGAGATAAATTATCACTCGAAAGACGCCCTTTCAAACCTTTTAATGAGTGGGAAAGGAACCAAGATCACTCGGCAATCTTTTCATGTTTTGAGAGTCTGAAAATACCTTAAAGAAGACTCTAGGGTTGTCCTTTCTCTTAATGTTAGTCTCGTGAGGCTGAAAAAGAGATAAAATACCACTCGATATATGCCCTTTCAAACCTTTTAACAAGTGTGAAAGGAAGCAAGATCACTCGACAATCTTTTCACGTTTAGAGAGTCTGAAAAGAGCTTAAAGACGACTCTAGGGGGTTCCTTTTTTGTTTATCTATGCAAGTTCGAAAAAGAGATAAAAGGTTACTCAGTGCATTCTCATGTTTTTTCGAGCATGAGAATGAACGAAAGACCATGCTTGTTATTGGTTTCATTGTTACACAAGCTTGAAACAAAATTAAACTATGCTTGTAAATTCCCAATGTAATTTCCAAAGGTAGGGATACCCATGGATGGTTGGTACTCTACCCCCAGCTTGAAAAGATAGTGGCTTAACTCCAGAATGATAATCAAAGGCTGGAGACATGCCCCGCCAAGCTTCAATTCATTCCCCAGTGGAGTCGCCAATTTCTGTTACAGGGAAATCCCCCTGCGGACAGGTGAATCCCCTCTTGGGCTCTAGAATCCTAAGACCAAGACATAAAGGTGCTAACATTGGACACTGACATTACTTCTAATGAAACTAAAATAGTTAAGGAAGAAGAATAAAATAGTATAAATACATTTTCACTGAAGTTTGTCCTCGCTCGATCCAGGCTGATCTTGATCTCCAAGCTCTTCATAAAGTCCTGCAATCGAAGGAACAATAACGACAAAACATTCCTATTCCTATTATGATTAGCTCAGAAATAGATCTATCACAAAGAAGAAATTCATGAAACATACACGAATTTGAAGGAAATAGGGCAAGCACATATATATATTAATGAAAAACAAAGCAAAATGCTTACAACCATAGATGTAGATGCAAAAGATTCACCAAGCTCTCTTTGTCTAGACCCTTTGCTCAAAAGATCCACCAACAAAATGCCTATGATTTACTGATACCTTCCTTATGAGATCATAAGTTTGGTATATCTTTATTTTTCCATGTATCTTTCACCATGAGAAGGCCTCCTTATATAAGCTTGGAGAGGCCCAACCACCTTAGATATTCTTGGGATAGGTTTGTTATCACCCTATAAGTTATAGGAATCAACTGGTGACTGGGATATTATCTGTCTCTAGTGTTTTGTTGACAAATGATTTTTCATTCTACAAATAATTTGAAAGGAAAAAAGAAAAGAAAAAGAAAGAAAGAAAAAAGAAATAAAAAATAAAAAAGAAAGAAAGAAAAAGAGGGCATAAAAGAATTGAAATAAAAACCCCATGCAATAATAAGTAACTTGGTCCATACCTTTCAAGCATGGCCAAGTTCTTTTTAAATTTGATGTTGATAGGGTAGTGAATGAATTTGGCTAAACAGTTTAAGCTTAGCCAAAGGGTATAGGTTAGATTAGTGAATAAATCTGGCTAGATTGTCTAATCCTGGTCAGATAGCCCGAGGGTAGAGTAATTTCTTAACCCAACAGTTTAATCTGGGTTAACTGTCATAGGAAATTAGGTTAGTACATAGGGTAGTGGCACTGTTGCCTCGTTTCAATAAAGCCAGCTTGATGTAAATATTGCACCATGTTTCAAATGCTTAACAGATAGTTTGGTCAAAGCCCCTTGTTGGTGTCTATTTGAAAATTTGGGGAAAAAACCCATAAAATGCATTTATCCTAAGTTTTCCCCAATGCATGTGCTTTTTCGCTCCCCCTTTACACTCCCTGCACATACCGACGGTCCTGATCAGGACACCCAAATCCACGGTGCACAGAGCATTCCGGACCCCCCCCGACTATTCTGCTTTTAGCCGGGGGGGGGAGGTCTGGAATCGCTGATAACATTTGCGTGCATCTGGACGACCCAGGGATGAGTGCTTAAATCAATGGTCCAGATTGGATTCCGTAACCCCCCGTCCATTCTACCTTTAATGGAGGGGGGGTCCGGAATGAATGATAAAAGGTGCGCTAAGATCTGCGGCCAGGAAACAGGCGTGTAGATCGACAACCCTAAATGGATTTCGGACCCCCCCAGATGATCTGCTTTTAAACAAGGGGGGGGGGGCGTCCGGAATGGTTATCTCCCTCCGGCGGGCCCCTTGTCATATGTGGCATAAATCAATTGGTCCCAAAGTCCCGTCACCATCTGCTATCTGACAGACCCCCCGTCACTCATGGACGTCATCTTCCACTGGTTCCACTTGTTCCACTTGTTCCTGAGTTAGTCCCATCCCATAATTGTTGTTAGTCCCCTACCCATTTTCACTCATGGCAAGCCCCTTATTGCGACTTTTACCTCCAATCCCTATCCGCCACATCACCCGTTCATATTTTTCAGCCACCGTCACCTGCCATCTCAACCCCAAGTGGCCCATTGTCCATTTATTACTGGATAACCTATACATTATCCAGTTGACCTGTCTCCCGCACCAGACCGACCCCATTTTAAATAAAATTACCGTTATTTCCCCTACTTTCGCTATTCACCCGTCGCACCAGAGAAACTCATCGCTTACTCCTCCGTTACATTCCATCGCCCTCATTCACAGTCAGTCAACCCCACTAACTTTGTGTTTATTGCAGGTACTGTTGCAGAAATGGCGCCAAAGCCCAGACAAGCAGAAGGAGAGGACAATCCGTTTCTCCTGCCTCCTGTCGACCTGGACAAGATCCCACTGGTCGAAAAAGATAGATTAATCACAGATACCAAATGTGATTTTGATTTCTCAGACCTCTAGTCATGGCTCAGGGAAGTGTTCCTGGACCAGAGTGATGAAATTGGACTCTGGGAGTCCAATTTACCCCTTTAACTTTTTCCCTAGATCCACCATTTTCCCGAGTTCGCACTTAAATGTCAGGCTCACTATATTCCTGAGCAAAGAGCCATCATATCCTCATCCAGAGACACCCTGTTCCTCATCACACCCGAAGACATCAACCAGATGATGCAAATTCCTCATGCCGACTCTACGTCTCCTTTCAACCTGGAAATCCTCACAGAGTTGTATCAGAAGATGAATTTTCCCCAAAGAGCTCAAATATTCAAGCTTTTTCTTCCCACCTCCGCTCAATTCCCTTCCACAAATCCCCCTTACCCGTCGTCCATGTTCTCCACTAAGGAAAACCAGGTCATTTCTTCCCTTTGTGATTTTCTAGGGTACTGTTCCGACCAGTGGGTAGATGAGCCCATTCTGGGTTTTCTATCCATTTTCTCCACTGATGAAAATCCCACCACCCAGTTTGATTTCAGCACCTTCTTGGCAGACAATATTCACGAATAGTTCATGAATTTTGGCACGGAAGGCATGTTCAGATACTCGTCTATACTGGCCTACATGTTTGTTTTCTTTCAAGCAGATAAATTTAGTTTTTCCATGCAGAAGATGGACACAGATTGAAACCCTCAGTTAGTCACAGCATGGACCTCTTTGCTGAATCATAACTCCACAGAGTATAGCTTCAAGGCATTCATCGATATTTTCTACCATCCTGTGGTAAGCATGCTAGGTGGTAGGCCCGAGCCTCGAATAAATGATGAAGTTCAGAGGAGCCTGCACCTCTTAGACAATACAAAAACTGGGGATTGGTACCTATATCAAAACCATACCGAGATCAGAGTATACGGGTGCGAGTTGGCACCCTATAAGATGCCCAAGTATGTGTCGGTCATAATATTTGCTTTAGAGTATATAAGACAAATCATGAATTCAGATGACATCCATTTTGTATCTTTGAAGAAAAAGCAGCAGCTTAGAATCAAGGGGCAGATTGGCTTCTTCATCTGCAACAGTCGTGGCACTGGAGAAGAAGCAGACCGGATGCTGAGAGAGATGAAGTTTTTCTTAAGCTTCCCATGGCATTATGATCCATGAGAGATCATCTCAGAAATGCGGGTGAAGAACAAAAACATCCCGTACGTTCATGAAGCTAAGCCCGAAATTGAGAAATTCGCCAATCAGACTGTGTGGGTGCCTAACACCTTGGTTGAAGTGGAACAGCAGGTTCCCCCGACCACTGTGCCACCAACGACCATGCCATAGGTCCCTAAGGAAAAAATACCTCGACAAGAATTATCTCCGCCTGTCACGGAGGTATCGTCCGAAGAGTTCCAGTTGCACACTAAGAGGCCCAAGACAATTTCAGTTCCTGGTCCAACTAGAGAAAAAGAAGCCTCGCCTACCACAGTGACTAAGTCTATGATTCCACCCTTCAGTTCAAGCCTTCATAAGGACATCACCCCAATAGTACCGAAGAAATCCACAGACTCCCCACTGGACACTCGGCCAGGTAAGACTGGGCCCAAGTTGAGCATTTTCGAGAAGTACGAGTTGATTAAGAAAAAGAACCAGACCCTTACCAGCAGTACTTACACTTAGTTTCGGAAGCAGACATCGACTGCGCAGCATAGGCTGATGTCTGCATTTGACACAGAAAAGGGGAGAATGCACATGGCCTTTCTCCAGGCGCAGGTACCAGACCCCAAGGTTATCACAGAGTACAAGAGAGCCAACTTCGAATTCCAGATGAAGGACGTGCACCCAGCAGATCAGATGGATCTGCACAAGCAGACAAGGGAGATGGAATTCCATACGTTGGCACATGATTCCGCTTCTGCAGCAAAATTACAGGTGTCACTGAACAATGCTCAGACACAACTCAAGCTGGAGAAGATATCGTCCTTTGTGAAGAACAATAGAATCAAAACTTTGGAGGAGCTAGTCCTCAAGATCGGCTATGATCCTTTGAACGTCAAAGCTTCAAAGGAGATGGTAAAGAAGAAGAATGCTAACATTGCCTCCTTGAGGAAACAACTGAAGCTTCCGCCCACAGAGGACTCGCATGCGAAGGAGGTAGCAGAGAAAGAAGGTGAGAAGGATGAAATGCTCAAGCTGTTCATGGAGTAGAATGCACAGCTCAAAGAAATGGAAGATGAGATGGAGAGATTATTGAAAGAGAAGGAGAAGATGAAGCTAATGGAAGTCATTCCATTGAGTGCCATTCCAATTTCAGGAGAAAGCACTGTATCAGTGACAACAATCCCATCCGCAACTCCATTGACATCCCAAGAGAATACAGCCGACCTGGCTAAATGCATGGAAAAGATGAACCTGCAGGAGACAGAGATCAGTAGGCTTAAAAAGGAAGTTGAGAACCTCCAGAAACTCAAAAATTCCTTCTAGACCAGTCTCTCCAAGGAAAAACAGGTAACAGAGCAGCTCAAGCAGGAGTTACAGCAGCTACGAAAGCAAACAGTGGCAGGGAAGACTTTGGCTGAGGTCAAAGAGAATGTAGACAAACATCACAAAGTCCATAAATGAGATATGTCCCATGATCCAAATCATGTTTGAGTAGAATGAGTTGGTCCAGAGGAGAAAACAAGCTATTGAGAATATCAGAGTAGAATTGGGGGAGATGCCAACACAGGTGAATGATATCATCAAGTTCCTCAATTCTAAGACCAGTGAAGAGCTAGAAGAGATAAATATCGAAGACAGAACAGAGACCATCCTTGAGGTCAAAAGAGTTTTGACCAAGAGAAGATTAATGCTTCAACTGGAAGAAAAGGTTCAAACCATGGACCTAGGGGTACAGAGATTCTTCAGCAAGATTGAGGCTCTCCAGAAGAAAGGTCTCCCCGGTCTGAAGGTTATTAATTATAAACTGATGACACTCCCAGATTACAAAAAGAGATTGGCTGAGGTGTCCAAGGACAGTTCAAAGTTTGCGGGCATACAAGGGAGCTTCACCGGTAAAGCATTCCTGGATTCTCTTCAGTGGGACATCAACATCCAACACGAGATCCGATACATATTCCTCACCAAGCCTACTTTCGCCAAATATAAAGAAATGGACGAAGTGTATCGAAGACTACTCAAAGTCACTGTGCCTAGTCATCTCAGATGGGAGGAACTCTGCGATCTGCTCGATTAGAAAATGAGCTATCCAGGTCCCATCACCTGTCCAGTCAGATGAGGTCGTGCAAAGGCTTCATCAACGGTCTACCTAGAAATCAACGTGCAGTTTCACCAAGTCATCAAGCAGTTCCGAAATTTTGGAGATTTGTTAAATTCGTTAGGCTAAAAATACAATTAGCACGTCCTGATCATTTATGACAGGAACGTTTGTAATTTGAGTTATAAATACTTCACCTTTCGAAGTATTGGGGGTTGTTGATCTTCACACCTTGACACTATCAAACTGTAACATTTTTGAAGAGATCTTCCATTAATAAAAAGGAGCCACTTTACAGGATTCTTGCGTGTATTCACTGGTGATTTTTATTCTCTAAGTTGAATGTTATTCTTGCTTTGTGATCATATTGTTTTCTGAAACTAATCTTTAAGAGTAACGAATGTTGCAGGATTTATCTTGGATACCCTGTTTCTGACTCCAAATATTTTAGTGTTTATCTTCTGGTGTTTTCAATTAAGAAATTCTTAACTGCTTCTTAGTTAAATTTATCTTTCTCATCTTTTCTTCTACCCATCATTTAAGCTACTAAAAGATCCAGTGAGTATATTATCTCACCCTGTAGAAGTCTTCTTTTGCGTTTCTGGTTTGTATCTCATATTGATTAAAACACAGACCCCATAGCCCAATGGATGTGTAGGCTATCTCAACCAATTCACAAAACACTCTTACAACAAAAACGACCTATTTCTTTACCTAGCCTAATATCTAAAATTGGAAAAATGATAAATCATATAGAGAGATCCCTCTCTGAAGTTGGAAGGGCTAGATCCCAGCTTCAAAAGTGGTTGGATAAAGTTACCTTTGTAGATTTCTTCTGTTTTCAACCTCTAGGAAATTTACCAAGTGCTAACATAGTGGCGACTCCACTGGGGAAGAACTAAAAATTGATAATTTCACGTTTTCTTTTCCCCAAAAAGAAAGTTCAAATTTGAGAAGAAAGTAATGTTTAGAGGTTGATTAAAACTTTGTACATATTATTTTCAGACTCACAAAACTAAAAAATATATATATAAAAAACTAAAAAGAATTCTGGCTCCCAAGAAAGTTCATACTCGATCTCATCCAGACCCAGAACCCGCGATAGTGAAAGATAACCCCGAAAAGTTGCTCAGGAAAAAGACCTTAGCTGAATGTTCAGTGAGTCATAATCCCCTTCATAAGTCCTTGTCCTTTTTAGGGAAACCTATTATCTCTCAAAACCTTGACCTCGATACCTTTCCACAGCAAAGCCTGGTTAGAACACGGTCCGACAGTTTTGTGACTAGAATCATCTTTGACCCAACTGTTTTGCAACCTTGAACCCCCGAAGTTCTGTCTCCCATGACTAAACCGTGAATCATTCCCTCAGTTCTATCCAACCCCTCCTCGTCCTTGACTTCAGTCGCTACCTCGCTGATCATCCAGGTTGTCGTCCCACCTCCTCCACCCATCATGGCAGCTCAATATGCTCCTTTGGTGTTGGCTGCGCCACTACATGCCATGGCCCAAGACTATCAAACAAGACTTCCACAGTTTGGTGCAACAGGACATTTAAATGCCCAACAACATGTTGACAAAATGAATGATTATTTTGATCTGCAAGAAGTTGATGAGGCTGACGTTCAAATGAGATTGTTTGCCCAAAGTTTGACAGGTGACATCAAGAAATGGTACAAAGCTTTACCTGCCGCCTCAGTCCCTGACCTTGTCGCGTTCCAAAGGAGTTTTCTTGACAGATGGGAGGTAAATAAAAATCCTCTCCAAATATTGTCAGAATACGAGAATATAAGAAGAAATCAAGGTGAGATGGTACAAGATTACTGCACCCGTTTCAATAACCTGTAAAATGCAATTCCATCCGAAATCAAACCTCCACAGGGCCTGGCGTTGATAAAATTCCCTAATGGTTTTGATGCCGATATGTCGTACCAGCTAAGAGAAAGAAATTCTACCACCTTGGCAGACATGCAGAAAAGTGCTATAAGTGTGGAGGCCAATCTGTTGGCAAAAAGGGCATGTCAGAGGTCAGAAAGGAGAGTCACAATCAAAGAAGAACCTTCCATGTCAACCTCAGACTCCAAATTGGATTCTTTGGCCAGAGCAGTGGAAAGAATGATGGAAAGACTTACTGTGTCAGACAAAAATCCTCCGAGAGAAAACCCACCAGCTCCCCAGGTTAGGAACCCTAACTTTAGGAGAAACCCTCCTCAAATCAGATAGAGAGATCCTAGGGATCAAAGAGAGTAGAGGGGTCCAAATCAGTAGATCAGACCTCCCCTACAAGAAAACTATGTTGATGAAGGGGAGGAAGTGATTGAAGAATTGAAGGATACTCACATTTATCTCATGGGAATTCATGACAACGAAGCGATTTTCCTTACCCAAGAAGAGCAAGAACTTTTTCTTCTCAACCAAAAAAAAGTAAGTGAAGAAGCTGAAGATGCTGAAAAATAGGCATTCGAAAATGCTATTTTGGAGGTACACCGGCAGTACAATTTGCGAAGTAAAAAGACAGAAGGGAATTCCCCAAAAAAGACGATTGAAACGAAGAAGGTAGTCGAAACCAAGAAGGCCTCCGAGCCAACTGTCAAGAAGATTCCTAAGAAGAGCACTACCGATGCTCCCATGAAGAAAAACCTTACTATTCTGAAAAGGCCATCACAGCCCGAGGTTTCACCTATTAATCCACCAAGTACTTCTGAGCAGAAGAATATGGTGGACAAACTAGAATTGATGAGCCAAGGCAGAACCCCTTCACCTTTCAGCCTGGAGGGGGAGTTGGCCAAAGTAAAAATTCCCATCCCACTTAAAGAGTTGATGAACAAAGACGGTTATCCTTCATAGGTAATTAAAGCACTGACCATTGAACCTAACATAGGCACGAAGGCCTTAACCATTGGATCAACAAATCATTCAGACACTGTGAACCTTACTGATGATCAACCCGAGCTTCTTTTCGGACCGAAAGTAGATGGTCGAGATGATACTGGTGAAGTTGCTCCTTTTTACATCAGTCTAAACATACATGACCTGATCTTGCATAACGCTATGCTGGATTCAGGTGCTTCCCCCAATCTGATGCCCAAAGAAGTAATGAAGAAACTGGGACTGGAGGTCACCAGACCTTACAAGGATTTACACTCATTCAACTCCAATAAAGTTAGATGTATTGGTTTGATCAAGGACCTATGCATCACCTTGGTTCAGATTCCTGCGAAGAGCATGGTAATGGATGTGGTGGTTACAGACATCCTGCCGAAGTATGGAATGTTGCTATCCTGGTCTTGGGGGGCTAAGTTGAAAGGAACCCTGCAGCTGGATATGTCTTATGCCACTATCCCAGTTTTCGGGCAACAAAGAAGGCTATACAGAGAAACATTGATGACGTACATGGTCAGTAGCCAAGAAAAGCCACACAAATATCCCCTTTACTCTGCACATTCCGATCTGGATTCTTTCATCTTGTACAATGATGGTGACATGGGAGAACAAGATACTTAGCTGGTGGAAGATACATCTAGTCAGGATGAAGGCCAAGAAATCATTGAGGTAGCGAGGATGAAGAACGTGATAACTAAAGATTTACCCGCTGATTTCTGGAGCATGGATTTTGATGGAGCAGTGAGTAAAGAAGGAGCTGGAGCAGGAGTATGGCTTCATAATCACAGAAATAGGTACTCAGAAAACCATTCTTACAAATTAAATTTCCAATGCACTAACAATATTGCTGAGTATGAAGCCTTGATGCTCGGTCTGAATCTTTTGAAAAGAGTTGGTGCTAAACAGATTATGGTAAGAGGTGACTCTAAGTTGATAATCAAACAAATAAAAGGTGAGTATGTTGCGAAACACCCACATCTTAGAGCTTATAAGAATGTTGTTCTCGATGCCATTAGATGCTTCACTGAAGTTGACTTGCAGGTAATGCCGAGGGGACAGAATATTCTGGCAGACGGATTGGATACGTCAGCAGCCACTTATAAGATTCTTTTCCGCTCAACTCACCCATACACCATCGAGGTGAAATACAGACCAACCATTCCCGACAATATCAAGTACTAGCAAGTGTTTGGTAATGATGATCAAATCAAAGACTTTCTGCAGTGTAAAAACGATTTTGAATGTACAAATATAGATTTAGAGAACGACGATGAAAATGTAAATAGTTCTGATTTTGAAATTGATAGCGTAAATACTGTAGATTCAGGAGAATTAGGCGATGAAGAATTGGATGTTGATGTTTTATAGTTGAAAAGCAATGTGTTACCTAGAGGACTTGTTTGATTTTAACGACGTAGCCAAAAAACCAAAAATTGAAGTCCATGGACAAGAAGTAGAAGATTGTAATATAGGGACTGAGGAGAAACCTAGAATAGTCAAACTGTCAAAATCATTACCCCCAGAGCAAAAACTCAAATACATTGAGATGTTCAAAGAATATTCAGATGTCTTTTCCTGGGGCTATGAAGATTTTAAAGCCTATGATACCAGCATCATACAACACAGGATTCCAATAAAAGAAGACCAAAAACCGTTTAGGCAGAAATTGAGGAGGATAAATCCCAAGTTGCTCCCTCTGATAGAAAAGGAAATCAAAAAAATGCACGATGCCAAGATCATAGTCCCGTTGCATTTTTCCAAATGGGTCTCTAACTTAGTTCCTACACGTAAGAAAACTGGGGAAATCAGACTCTGCATAGATTTTTGAAATCTGAATAAAGTCTCCCTGAAGGATAATTACCCCTTGCCGAAAATGGACCACATCCTGCAAAGAGTGGTCGGGTCCAGTCGAATCTCTCTATTGGATGGCTTCTCGGGTTACAATCAGCTCCTAGTTCACCCAGATGACCAAGACAAAACCGCTTTCACCACTCCATGGGGCAATTTCATGTATGTGAAAATGCCTTTTGGTCTGATGAACGTAGGAGCCACATTCCAGAGGGCGATGGATATCACTTTCGTGGAAGAATCGGGTAAGTTTATTGTCGTCTATTTAGATGATGTAACTGTGTTTTCCCGATCTGATGATGAACACTTGCGACACCTCAGACGAGTCTTCGAGAAATGTAGAAGGTTTGGGATTTCTTTAAATCCTAAGAAAAGCCTTTTCGGGTTAGAGGAATGCAAACTGCTAGGACACATCATCTCCAAGGATGGAATCAAAATAGACCCCAGCAGAATCGAGGCCATACAAAAATTAGAACACCCAAGGAACCTCAAAGAACTACAGTCTTTTATTGGGAGAATAAACTTTCTACGAAGATTCATTCCCAATCTGGAAGAACTCCTCAGAAACATCACAAATATGCTAAAAAAGGATGTAAAAATTAAATGGTACTCTGAGTCCAGGCAGTCTTTCGAACAAGTCAAACGAGCACTCACAAAAGCCCCTGTTTTGATCAGTCCTGATTTTACTAAGGATTTCTATCTCTTTTCTTTCACTTCCGAACATACTATAGCAGCGGTGTTACTGCAAAAGAACAGCGAAGGGTATGAACAACCCATAGCTTTCTTTAGCAAAGCATTAAGGGACGCTGCTCTGAATTACAAGATAATGGAGAAACAAGCTTTTCCTTTGGTAAAAGCCATAAAAGACTTTAGGGTCTACATTCTCCATTCCCACACCATAGCTTATGTTCCGAATGCGGTAGTTAAGGACATTTTGACACAGGACAATCCAGATGGAAGAAGGGGAAAATGGATTGTTGTCATTTTAGAATACGATATAAAGATTAAGCCCACGAAACTAATCAAAGGTCAAGGCCTTGATAAATTAATGGCTGAATCTAACTTCCATGCTCTTGACATTAATTTTCTAGATGTGGCAGATGAACAGGGTGAGATGGTGACTCCAAATGTGAGAGAGGTATTTCTCAACTCTCCATGGTACGCAGACCTTATATTCATTTTGCAAAATCTACAATCTCCCCCTGGTTTGACTAAGACTAAAGCTAGATTTTTAAAGTTGAAAGCCTTAAAATTCTGTATTCTAGAAGGAAATTTGTATTGGAAAGATCCTGGAGGCATTCTGTTAAACTGTTTATTGAAAGATGAAGCTGATAAAGTGTTACAAGAGTTTCATGCAGGAGAATGTGGTGGCCATCTGAACTGGAAGGTCACAACCAACAAAATACTCAGAGCTGGATTTTATTGGCCCACCCTATTC
>SNQJ01S0099819.1:30816-56200 GCA_010110895.2 Picea sitchensis
AGTTTTACGACTGATGTTAGAATGATGCAGACAGTGCCAGATATCACTAAATATCAAGAAATGCATATTTGGAACACCATTTGGGATACTATTGGGACACATAGTATGCAAACAAGGTTTGCTAGTGGATCCGGCCAAAATCGCAGTCATTATTAACCTACTAGCACCAAAAACAGTCTGCCAACTAAGAGCCACGTTAGGACATACAAGATATTATAGGAAATTCATCAAAGGCTACGTGCAGATTACATTGCCAATGGAAAAACTATTAAGGAAGGATACAAAGTATTAATGGAACAACGAGTTCCAACATGGTCTAGATACCCTAAAGGAAAAGATGGTCACCACACCAATATTGGTATTTCCAGATTGGGAGAACACATTCCATGTACATGTAGATGCCTCAGCAATAGCACTTGGAGCTATCTTAGCGCAACCAAGAGCAGGGGACTTGGATCACCCGATAGCGTTCACAAGCATAAAATTATCAGACTCATAACATAATTATAACACAACAGAAAGAGAAGGCCTAGCTATGGTTTATGCACTATAGAAATACAAACATTACCTATTGGGAAAAAACTTTAAGATCTTTACAGATCACTCAGCCCTGAAATGCCTAGTCAACAAGCCAGTGTTGGGGGGGAGAATCTGTCGTTGGTTGCTACTATTTCAATAATTTGACTTTGAGGTAATAGTTAAAACAGGAAAACTGAATGCAGGACCTGACCACCTATCAAGGGTCACAAATGGCGAGGAACCAACGAACTTAGAAGACAACTTTCCAGATGCACGGCTATTCTTAGTACAGATTGTTGACGATTACTTCACAGAGATCATCCAGTACTTGAGCACAGGTATTGCGCTGCAAGAATATACCACTGCGCAGAAGAAGAATCTGGTAGTCCACGCAGCTGACTATCAATTGATTGTAGGACATCTATACAAGATGGGCGTAGACAACATCTTACGAAGATACGTACTAGATCACAAACGACCAAGAATTTTATCATAATCCCATGAGGGAATAGCAGGAGGGAATTTTGCAGGAAAAGATGCCACGCAGAAGGTACTACATGCAAGATTATGGTGGCCAACGATCCACAGAGACTCGAAAGAGTACTGTCAGTAATGTGATGTCTGTCAAAGGGTAGGGAAACCCAAAAGAAGGGATGAGATGCCACTACGACCACAAGTGACACTACAAACATTTGACAAATGGGAAATAAACTTTGTGGGACCAATTCAACCACCAGCTAAGAGAACAAGAGAGAGATATGTTATCATCGCGATGGAATATTTAACAAGATGGGCGGAAGCCGCACCAGTGAAAGATTGCAACGCAGAGACATCTACCTATTTTCTACTTGAGCAGGTAATTACTAGATTCGGGTGCCCAAGAATCTTAATGAACAACCAAGGAACACACTTCATAAGCAACCCCATCCGAGTGATGCTCGAAGAGTTTGAAGTTCATCACCAAAAAAGCACACCGTATCATCCACAGGAAAATGGCATGGTAGAAGCATTCAACAAAATTCTAAAGAACGCCTTAACAAAGATATGTAACGTCAACAGGGATGATTGGGACCTAAAGGTACCAGCAGTGTTATGGGCGTATAGAACCACATGCAAAAAGTTGACAGGCCACACACCATTCAAACTAGTCTATGGTCTAGAAGCAATAGTGTCGTTAGAATTTTTAATACCCAGTCTACGTGTAGCAGCTATCACACAAATGAAAGAACGAGACATAGTACAGGAAAGACTAAATCAGTTACTGTCGATGGAGGAAGAACGAATCTTGGTAGGATTCCATCGACAAGTATAGAAAGCAAGGGACAAATCTTGGCACGACCGCCACATCAAGAGGAAGACGTTCAAGGAAGAGGATCTAGAATTACTCTATGACAGTAAATTGTTGCAGCACCCAGGAAAGCTGAGGATGTGTTGGCTAGAACCATACGAGGTAAACGTTGTCACGAATGGAGGAGATGTAAAGTTAAGAGATCTAGTAGGCGTAGACCTCAGAGGAATGATCAATGGGAGTCGACTGAAGTTGTACAAGGATAGTCAACCAACCACCGCGTAGTAAAAAAAAAAAGCCTAAAACAACGTGCAGCATGATAAAAAAGATGCATACGAAACATGAAGCTAGCAAGGGAAATGATAATGGCCATATTGAAAAAGGAAACAAGCGGGAAAAGGAAAGTTGGCAAAAGCAGGCTGATGGGACAACATGAGGCAGAATTAAAGCAAGGCAAGGACGGATGGGATGTCACAGTAAACGTGCCAACTGGAGACGACAGAGTAAGTGTAAAGGCAATTACAAAACCGTCGTAGATGCATTGAACCCGTAGTTATGGTGCATTAAACCCATAGGGAAGGAAACGTCCTCAACAAGCTCCATGGCAAGCTGATACAACACATGAGCATGGGAGCAACTAGTCTATTCGCGAAAGGAGAACAGAGAGAGAGAAATAGCAGCTAGAACGAATAGAGTAAGACCACAGATCTCACCGAAGCCATTCAAACCTAGAAAACGTTCGAAGGGCACCATTATGGCACCACTGAATCTCGCAGAACCAGGCCAGACACCTGGACCGAACAGGGTTCAGACTAGGTCACGGGGACCATTGGATGAGAATGAGCAACAGCAGTCGGATATTGTCGATATCGACGAGATCCCATCCCCAGAGATATCACCACCGAACTCTACACCAATACTAGAGGAGATTCCGCAGCCCCAAGCAGAAGCCATGAAAGTGGACACGTCGGTAATGGTGCAGGAGCCTCATAATGAAGCAGTAGGAACCCATTAGGAAGGACAGCCAGAAAATGCCGAAGCAGCCGTAGGAGCTAATGGAAGTGCACAAAACCCGGAAGCAGAAGTGCAACCAGACGTTCCACAAATACCCATCCCATATTTTTCTTTTTCGGCCAAGCCGACTGGTGAAATGGGCATGGCTTGGGAAGAATGGATGGAGAAGGAGCAACCGGAAGCTGTTGGGACCTCAAGCCAATCATTGCAGTAGGAGGATAAGGTACAGATACCGAGCTCACCTTGAAAGAAACCAACTGCAGAGATTGTGCTACATCGCATACCAGAGGGAATACAAGTGGAATCACAATTATTGGGTCATCTCGGAAAGCTCAAGTATTCTGACCATGACGTAGCAAATGAAACCAAATATATAGAGCTTTCACCACAGTTCTTAATGCAGACAATATCCGTGAATCCTCTCGGAGGAACCATCACTAAGCCACACCAGTGGGTAGATGGACTTGACAGAACAAGAATTCTAGGATTGTTGAAAATACCACACTTTGGCAGAGGGCAACATGCAATGACATGCGTCAAGAAACTGTTAGCATTTACGGATGGAGGGGATGTATGGTTGGACAAACTTGTCCCCATAAATGTTGAACTTATTTCACAGGTAATAGGACTACCCACCCGAGGTATGGATCCCACGCTGATTCTGGACGATAAGCCTAAGGAAAAAACATTGGTAGAAGAGATGAAGAATAAATATGGCACCGATAAGGGAACAAGAGGCATTATAATCAAACAGATCAACAATGCCGCTACACAACTGGGTGCAAAAATCTTAGCCTGCAAACTGCTAAGAAAATGATGCAAAGATGAAGTACCGACAGGAGACATCGTTGTTGCAGCACAATGCACAGAAGGCACCTTCATGAGCTGAGCGCCATACCTGTCAAACTTGTTCCAAGTAAACTACAAAGACGCGCAGGATGTAGGTATGTAATTTCATTACTCATGGCTTATCACTCTCATAGATTTCATGGGATGGAAAGAACCAGAACACGTCCTCTTTTGTACCACACCACATCCAAGAGGAGCAAGATATCATGTCCTCAGATCCGTACCACTTGCCAAGAATAAGAGGGAGAATGGAATCGTATTCGAAGCTTACCTACGGGAGATACAGGAAGCCATCAGTCGAGCATGGAGAATAACACCAAAGGCTGTCACATGATATGGGGACATCGCCAATTTTTGGGCTAGGTGACAAGCCATGTGGATACAACCAAGGTAGGACCTGGATAAACAGTGGCTACAGATGTGCTACTACATCACCGAGGGTGACATCGACATGATCATCAGTGAATGGCCTGATGAATGGAGGATTCCAACCATACCTAGAGAAGTACCAGAACAAAAAATAGAAGGAGGGGCTCCGCAGGTGGAAACACAGCCTCCAAAAATCTCAATACCTAAGAGATGAAGAATGAGCCAACCCAAGTCGACTCAGGCAGAGGACGACTCAGAGCATCCAGGGAACCAGAAGGGGAAGAAACATCCGACCAAATGGACAACATAAACAGTATGAGGGAGCATAGAAAACCACATCGAACCCCATCACATAGGAACCAGGGGGAACTAAGAGACCAACAGTACAGGAAGCAGGCACACACAAGAAAACGAAGGCACAATGACCACCACCGAAATATACGATCACGAAGGACAATGGCGAGAGGATTTCCAAAATGGTCTAGGACTTCCTCATAGAGGATTTCGATCATGCAGCGCACCACAGGGATAAACTGTAGAAGGAACTGACAGAAATTGGACAACTCCTTAAGAAATTTGGGGAAGCCCAGATCACGAGTAACAGTAGAGGCATAGAGCCATCGATCACATAGACCATAGAAAGGATGGAGGTAGAAGAATGAAAACCAGTTCTTTTGAAACCACACACACATTCCACAGTCTACATAAATCCTAGCATGCTGCGAATGGATGAAATTGTGGGACAGACACCACTGAAGGATTTGGATCAGATCCAATTGGTCTTGACACATATGCCATCAAGGGAATTATACAAATTACAGGTTAGCATCGACCATGAGATATAGTCTCGAGCACATAAAAACTTGATCGAGCTACAGTAAGCGACAAAGTAGCGGGAAGCATTGGAAACAATTTGTGCCTAGGCCAAATCTGAAACTTAGGAGGAGAAGGAACGCAAAAATGAGTTGGAATGCAAAGTGGAAGAAATTTTTGGGAAACTTCCAACTACTGTGCAAGGAAATGAACTCCCATTCACAGAAAAGATCGACCAGATTGCGCAGGCAATTGACCAGTATCAGAAGGAGATTGAGACTCTCCGTGGATAGATTAGACCAACAACTCCACTAGCAGTTAAGGAGCAAAGGAAGCAGGAAGCAACGATGAAACTGCAGGAACTAGAGAAACAGGTTAGCACGACAACCGACTTGATGGATAAAGCAGCACAACTTTGGACAAAGCTCGAAGAGGATCCACAGGTCCTACACTGGGACAAGGAGGAGGACAAGATCACTGCAACAATCCAAGAACTCAAGTAGTGACAGAAGACCATACCAATTCCAGAATGGGTCAAGGGAACACAAGAGTTAAAGAAGATACAGGCAGAACTTATCACTGCACAAACAAAAAAACAAGAGAGTCATGCTCAAATAGAACCATTGCAGGAACGGGTAGCAGAAGTACTTGCATAGGCAGAAGAAGCCAGAGCCAAGACAACACGGACTCAGCTAGAATGCGCAGGACTGATGAGCGAGGAAGTGGCAACGCAAACAGTCAACACCATCAAGGAGAAAACCGCACAAGCACTGACACAAGCAGCAGAATTGCAGGAAAAGTTCTAGACAATCACCAAGGAGATCAAGGAGGCACAGAGAAATTAGGTGACTCGGGACGAGTCACATGTTAGTGTTGGGGGCCTATTGGCACCAGACCAAAGAGGAAAGAAGAATGATCATGGGAAAGAAAGCATGAAAAAAACTGAAGTAACAACTAGCAAAAGATCTGCACGCGCGCATGCAAGAAAGCGTGCACAAAGGAAAGCAACAACTGGAGGAAGAACAACACATGCATGGGAGAAAGACCTAACGTAAGAAGGGTTAGGGTTTTGGTAATACTCTGTAAATGGTTAAACAACCCGAAATGTACAAATATAGATACGAAAGTATCATATAGGGTTGGTTATTGTTGATTTTATGTTGGTCGTCATTGTTCGTTGTGATTGTTAGAGTTTAGATGTATGAGCCGATTTTGTAAGCTATTGAGAAAAGGAAATATGAGAGAAGGTAGATCTGAGGATTAGACCGCAGGCTATAGAGCCTGGTGTGATCTAGTTCGCCTCACATAGATCTTACCCAGTTTTGTGGAGAATTGTAAGCACACGGTGCCCGAATTGCAAAACTACCATAATAAAAGAGCCAAGAGCCAAATATTTGTGCACGTAGCCTAGGAGGGGGTGAACCACGACAATACTTGTGTTATGTGTTGAATGTCTGCATGCCTTTACTTTCTTTTAGCAATTAATGGATAAATCTTGATGAATGAGTTAATACATTGTTATGAATCTGTTTATATTTTGATGGAATTAAACTGTGAAATATACGTATGCGACTTCAAGGAATAAGTAGATTACAGTAACAGCTCGCAGTAAAGGGCCTTAATCAAGAAAACCTTTATCCCCTACTCTGTCCTAGGCTGTAAACGTTTGAGTCTTACAGTCACCCATTTAAATCTATCTTGGGTGAGATTGTGCAGTACCTTCCGGGGGTTGTGTTGCCTTCTGGTTTACCAGGAGGGACGATAGTTTTAGAGGCTTTTTTGGAACCTCGAATGAGATGAACCCTGGGTCAGTAACTCAAACAAATCGAGAAGGGAATTAGTAACCAACAACTACACAATGATAAAAAAAGCAAGAGATGAAAACAACATTTAGTTAGTAGAGTTAGTCTTAGGCTAGGGTTAGAATAGTTAGGGTTTGTTCAAAGTGTTTGATTGGAGTTGTGATCAAATTTACTCAAGACAAAGAGATATTTAGTTTAGTGACTTAGGGTTAATGGAATCAAAAGTAGAGGACACAAAAATTGAAGGATCAAGTGAAAATAATAAGACTAAGGACAAGAGGGTTAGACCTTGAGTTGTTTCTAAGGCAAGGCCTCAAGGATGAAACCCTAGGGGAGAGAGGCTCACTTTGGTGTAGGGGAACTAGGCCCCAGTGCTCTCTCCTCCTTCCTTAGGTCAATGGAAAAAAAGACTATCTTAGAAAGTGACATAAAACTAAGACAAGAGGTTCATGCAGGCAATGTGTTCCTATGACAAGGATTTACCAAGAAACCTTAGAAATCGGCTCATCAAGGTGTAGGGGAACTAGGCCTTGATGCGTCTTTTTCTTCTTGGCTCAGAAAATTAAAATGGCTAGCAATGAAGAGGGGGAAAAGAGTGTAGCTAAGGCTAGGCTCTTTCTCTCTTCAAATAATGGCTGAAAATCTTGATGGGGACATGAGACAAGGACCTACAATGTGTGCTTGTCACCTAGGGTTTATTCAGCAAGTTTATAACAATATAAGCAAGAAATAACAATACAACCATTCAATCAAGAAGTTTTTCAAAAATTTACTTACATTTCACCAAGAAATAACATAGCAAACCCTAGTTGTAACACCTTCCATCAAGAAATGCCAATAGAAATCCAAAAATTCCTTCCTTCAACAAATGTGCCTCATGATTTCAGCTAAGAAATCCAAGTGTAGCGTGAATTTCAGACCTCACTAATGAGTGAGTGAGAGATCATCAAAAAATGAGAGTAAAAACCCTCAATTTATACTGTACCATGACCTAATTTCACTTTTAGGTCATAAAAAGGCCGACAAGGCCAAAATACTAAAAATCATATTGTTTTACATTAAATGATTAAAATTAAACCCTAATCAATCTAAAGAGAGACGTCATGCCCCCTTTAGGGTGACGTTATCCCCTTCTAGGGAAAATGGAGCATCTTGGAGCAAAACGTTAGCCCTCCTTAGACTTCTCCAACCTGCTACACATGTCAACACTACCAGATCTGCCTCCTAAGACATCCACAAGGATAGATGACATCATGATCATCATGGGTGATGTTCTGGGCCTTCTAGGGTCAACGTTCCAATGGAGAGGGCACAACCCCCCTAGGTCAAGCTTTACTAGGGTGCCTCTGGTGGAACGTCCTCCTCTTCTCTAGTGCAAAGCCTCTGATCCATATTTGTCCTATATCTACCCCTTGATGGGGTATCAACATCCATCTGGTGGGCTCTTCAACCCCATGGAGGTCCGAACTAATCATCTCCCCATGTGTACCGGTCCAACATGATACCTGTTTGTCGGGCATGATCTTGCACATCAACAACTACGACCTCCATGGGCTTATAATTCATAGGGATCATAGCAATGTCAATCACATCTCATCATCAATATTATTAAACATGTGCATAAAATCCCTAATACCTCAGTTAAAATCTCAAATACATTACACAAGCCTGCAATACAAGTTTGGAGAAAATGATAGAGTGTCTTATTGGGCTAGTGTCCACTGGAAGAGGAAAGTTTCCGGAAAATACCTCATTTGAGCCATGTAAGTGGGTGATGTGGACAAGGGATGTCCAGGCAAGTGGGTGCAGTGAGACTAGAGGAGCTGCACCTGTGGGTGCCTTTGTAGAAAGTGAGTTACACCTGTCCTGGATGCAAATTTTTCCAAGCCCATGCCTTTTACTTTTTATTCTTTTATTCTTTTATTTCTTTTTCTTCAAGAGGCTAATCAGGGGACACTGCCCTGGCGTGGTGACAAGTGATGGAAACATTACCCACAAGTACTTTCACAGAAATGAGAAGGATGGGTCGTGATGAGACCCCCTTTCCCTTGGCCATGCAACCAAGGTTCACTACCCTGGCATGGTAACCAAATGGTGGTAATGTCATACTGCTAGGTACCCATGGAACTAATAGGTTGGCTCATGATGAGACCCCCTATCCTATGACTAGGTCTTGTTTTATTATTTCTTACGGGTCCCTCTTGTTTCTTGCTGAGAAGCCTTTTATTGCTTTCTTAGGGATCCCTGGGAGAAGCATCTTGGGGTTTTATTCTTAGGCTTTTATCTTTTTCCAAATCGCTTTTACCTTCTGGGCATTTATCCCCTTCTTCCCACGAGATAAGGTGCAATCCTGAAAATAGGTCAACCAAGTGGCTAGACAAGTGTAATGGGGCAGATGAGCGGGAAGCAAGATGAAAAAGTGGAGCTATGACGGGAGCAGACGATGGCTTTTTAGAAATCCCCCCAGTGACAAACCAAAACCTAGGGACATAGGCTTACTAGGGAATCCTGTCAATCCCCCCAAAAATGGTCAAGTGGGAAAGTATAAGATCCAAGCATTTGTTACAAATAAAAGGAATCAAATGCACAAATTCAAGGGTTTTGATGATCAAAGTGACACATACCATGATACCCGAACTCATTACCTCATGGAGAAAGAACCATCTCTGACACATGACCAAACTGATGGTGATGGATGTTGCTGCTGCTAACAAGATAGAGGCACTAAAAGGAAGAAAAGGTGGGCCATCCAGAGCCATGCTAAAGTCGATCTGGCTCTCAGTATTCCATGTCTAGGACTTGTGTGCCTCAAGACATGATCTCCTAGTTATCCATAAAAGTGGGGGATAACAGGACAGTCTGATCTGGAGATCGGACAATGACCGTTAGATTAGGGAGATCTACGTCAGCAGATTACATCAGCAAATTGCATCCTCAAGGACATGTGGCAGACCACGTCAGGAAGGACACGTGGCAGACCATGTCAGCAAGGACACGTGATGCAATCAGACAATGACAAGTGTTAAGTTGATTCAACATTTTAGGTACGTGGTAATCACAAATACGAGTGACACGTGGTTGTTGCTTGGCTCGTGACACATCATCGAGTGATGCAAGAGTTACGTCACTCCAAGAGTTTTTCTTCGGGAGTTTTACCACCAGTACTCGCCCAAAGACCCGAAGTCCTGAATGCCAAAGACCCAAAGTGGATACGAGTCTTTCAATCTGAAGATCACTTCGGGTGTATTCTCGATCGTTGATCGTGTAGCAGAATACGTGTCAACGGATCGTGAACTCTGGGAGAAACTTCTTCGAGAAAACACGAAGGAGAAAGGTTTGAGATTACTGAAGGCCGAAGTCTTGGAGCAGAGGATAGCCATTGGATTAAAGAGGACACGTGTTAGTAGATTGTCGACTCCAGGAAAAACCAAAGGAAGGATGAATGAAAGTTGAGAGTTGAGATTGCCAAACCCTAAATACCCAAAGGGTTTGTGACCATCGATCCAAAAGGGACACGTGTTGTTGGACCGTGGACTCCAGGTGAAATAATTGAGGAGAAAACGAGAGTTTGAGAATTGAAATCTCTGAAGTCCGGAGACCCAAAGGAGATCTCGATTGTCGATCCGAGAGGGACACATGTCATTGGATCGTGGACTTCAGGTGAAATTCTCCAGGAGAAAGCAGAGTTTGAGAATTGAAAGGCCCGAAGTCTAGACTCACGGAGGAAAGCATGATCGTCAATTGAAGAGGACATATGTGAGCGGATCTTCCATTCCTGAAGATATCCAGTCATCAACAACAGGGTTTTAGATTTGAAACTCTCGGAGCCTGGATCACGTAAGAAATATCAACCGTTGAAGGTGAGATCTGGTTCGCAGACTTGAGAGGACAGATCTGAATCATCCATTCAAGAGCACCATCAAGATCATGAGATTGATGGTCGTGCTCCATTGCGGGGCCAGGACATGCTCAGGTCTTAACTTTTCGTGAGTGGGCCACAATTGAAACCACGGTTTTGGAGAAAGGACGTGTGGAGGCTCGTAGTGAATTGCGGGGCGAAAAGCGGGTTTTCCTCAAACCGCCTATAGACCCGCTCACAATCATGTGGTCACATGAACTCATCGCCCAAGGTCATATCTAGGGAAGAGCTAAGACGTCGCTAAGCTCCACTTCAGAGTTCGGGAGATCAGGAGTTGGGAGAGTTGGGGTGATTCACGATAGATGACCCGAAACGCGAAGTCCCAAAGTTATTGGCCCCAGGTCACAACCAACAGTCATGAGAAGGAACGGGCATAGGAGCCAAAGGAGCCAAAACCGGATGACTGTAACTGCCAGAGAGGATGAAGAATTGGGATTGACAGAGAAACAAAGGGTTCTCAGGATAACTTGCAGAGAAGCCAAAGAACCTTGAATAATGACCAGAGAAGATGAAGAGTTCATATGATGATCAAGTAGATGACTCGACGTGATAAGTACATGCAGAAAAGGTAAGTGAAGGTATTCAGTTGGGTAGTCATGCAGTCGTGAGGATGAGATGAAGTGAACGACCTGTAGGGAGAACTGTGACGCAGTGAAGAGGCACGACATGAATTATGAAGAAGGTGCACAGAGAGTATAAAAATGCAGAACAAAGAAGAGATGGGGGATGCTGTTGAGTGTGGTTCATACGGGTAGAAGCATGCTGTGTGCAGGAGTTGAAGCGCACAGAAGAGGTGTGGTGAGCAAAGAGACATTGATGCAGGTAGAGTAGAGAAGTGTAGCAGAACAATGACTAGACTGGTACACATAGATAAATGCGGTATCACTGTGATAAATTC
Source organism: Picea sitchensis (assembly GCA_010110895.2). Lineage (NCBI taxonomy): Eukaryota > Viridiplantae > Streptophyta > Pinopsida > Pinales > Pinaceae > Picea > Picea sitchensis. Next base: position 42,288 of record SNQJ01S0099819.1, read on the forward strand.
AAGAAAGCAAAAGATTTATATTTCAGGGTGGTAGGGATGTGCTAGGGAGGACTGTGGTCCTTAGAGTTTCAAGTGGGTGCTTGAACATAGGGAGTTGTAGCTTCCATCTGGTTGCATCCAAAAAAACCAAGGTGGCAGGGTTGTGCAAGGGAGAACTATTGTTCTCTGTTATACAGGTTGGTACCTGTGTGATTGGAAGTTGTAGCTTCCATCTAGTTGGTGCTGAAACACTCAGGGAGTTGGTGCTTCCTTCTAGTGGGTGTTAGATAAACCAAAGAGTTGGTTCTCTCAACAAGTTGATGCTTGTAAAACAGAGGTTGTAGCCTCAAGAGGAGTTGGAGCTGATAAGAATGATAATGTATAGAAAATAAAGATTACTTATCATATCAAGAAGAAGAGGTTTTTCCCTTTATGTGTTTCCTCAGGAAATATCTGTCTCTGTATATTTCATGTGTGTAATTGATGTTGAATATTCTATTTCTTACATTTATGCATTATTGTGAGCATCATTGAGTGTTCTGTAAAGTGTTTAAAATGGGCATAATTGTTTAAGCACAGTAACAACTGATTCACCCCCCCTCTCAGTTTTCCAACACGAAATCCAAGAAATCACTAGTCTTTGTAGAGTTAATATCTGACTTCCCATGATTGGATGAGGATGTCATTCATGTTGATTCATTTTCGGATGAACACATTTTCCTTGTCTCGTAGTCCGACCCCTGGTGTGGAGACATTGTTCTATATCTTCAAACTTTGAATTTCCCTCAGCATCTCTCGCGAGATGACTGACGACGTGTACAATACCAAGCTAAGAATTACATTATCGTCGGCTATACTTTGTATCGCTGAGGAATAGACAATACCTCGTGTTGTTGTTTAACTCATGAAGAAGTCGAGTTAGTTCTAAGTGATTACCAAAGTGGGGCTTGTGGTGGTCATCTATTCGGGCTTGCGAAAACCTAGTAAATTTTGCGAGCCAGTTATTTATGGCCATCTATCTTTAAAGGTTGCATTGAATCAGTTAATAAGTGTCACCCCTGCCATGTGTTCACTCGAAAAATGCGCTCGCATCCAGCCCCTCTCCATCTAGCCATTATCATCGGTCGCTTCACCAAGTGGGGGGTGGACTTTGTGGATTTCAACCCAACTTCGACTGGGGGGCATCAACACATTATCGTGGCCATAGACTACTTTACTGAGTGGGTCGAGGCCATGCCTACAGTTAAATCTGATGGGAATACTGTCGCCTTCTTCGTATTCAATCTCTCGTATTAAATCTCTCTATGGCTAGGGGCAAACGACAAAAGACGGAAATGACTGCAGAAATCAACTCTATTCTCAAGTATGCTATATAAACAAATATGATAGCAAGACAAGGTAAAAGGCCTACCTCATCCAGACGTTCGATGAAGTCCACCATTGAGCACTTGACCCAAAGCAATATACCTACAACTAGTCCTCAACAACCAAGAAACACAAGCATATGGTGATAGTATATGATGTTAGCACATTCAATATCATAATCCATTAACATTCATAACAGATATGCCCATGGAATAATAATTCAAATATTTGCAAGATATCAATTGGACGAGAAAAGAGTATTTCTATCAAGAAATAATCAACATAAGTGAATAAGTTATAGACTTCCGTGTTGGCACAATTCAGAACCGAGAAACTAAGTTCCTTCCAGCTAGGCCTCCACCACTTCAATCCTCCACCAAAGGCAAGCTCATGTAAGAGAGACAATGGAGTTCTCACTCAATAAGGGAAGAGCTTGGGGGTTGAACAATGTGTTCAGACTTAAAGGATAAAGGGATGCAGACTCAATGTGAAGTGAATAATTTCTCCAGAGTAACTTTGGTCTAAAAGTTGAATTATTTCTCCTCTTTTCCATAGCTCGGAATTGACCCATTTGCATCCTTCAAGTGGAACTGAAGGGCCGAGTCGGAACGTTTCCAGTATATGGAAGGCCAAGGATCCTTGATCTCTTGTCGTGACATGGAAACCCGACACTATTTTTCAATTTTGGGCACATTTCCCGATGTACATGGGTTGTAGTGGTGCAACTTGCATATACGTATGTTGTATAGTAGGCACGATGCATATATGTGAAAAAATTGTAATTTTAGCTTTGAGATTTGCAAAAAGGGATTAAAAGTTTGCATGGGGAAATGGAAAAAGGCCTTCTGTGCAAGATTGCATGGGGTGAGACAAATCTTGCTATAACAGATGCCCCCTAATGTGTGAGGTTAGAGGAGTATCTGTGATGGCCGAAATACATTATAAAAACACAGAAGTGGAGTAATGGGGAGTTCAAAAATCAAATGATGATAATTTGTGAAACCACTTGTTGTCTCTTCTTTCAGCTGACAAAGGGGGGAATTAATGATGGAATTGCATATGGTTGTCAAACTGAAATTTTTGACAACAAATATGCCAGATGGGCATCAAATTTGCCAGATGGGCAATTGCAGTTTGTAGATGGAAGACTTTGGCAAAATAATGGTTCAATGACTTCCAATTGAATCATACACATTATAGATTGGGATGTTGTTGGACACCTAAAAATGTCAAAAATGGTTAGTGGCTATCCCAAACCACAAATTCAGAGAGCACTTCAGTAATACATTGATAGTAGAGTGGTGATACTACATGTTCACCAATTAGCAGAAGACATTAGATTCTTCTAGCTCAAATACTTGGCAAAATGATCGAATTGTCAAGCAAACAGGGAATGTTCACATATTGCAATTGTTTACTTCCATACCTAAGCTCTCTTCCAATTCATTTCAGATGAAACATTCAACATCCAGATTGACGGTTTTTCAAGCAGTTCTTCATTGAGGCTTAGCTCAGGAGTTTCACTATGAAGACTTGGAATTGCTACCAGTTTATGCTTCATTATTGGTATTATTGATCGGACTTGTGATTGCAGGGGGGGGATGTTAGCCTATGGCTTACCTTACCAATCACTAAGTCTAATTGTCACCTATATTTGTATTATTCATTTAGGATATTAGTGATATATCCTCAAGTAATGACTAATGAGTTAATTAAAGATTATTTAGCTTAGGCATCATGCATGATTTTAGGATCTAATCTCTCTACTAGGTGGCATCACCCATTATACTATACATATGTAACAGTGGTGTGAATACATAAGGTTCACTAATGAGCCTTTTCTGTCATATCTTTGTTCTTGTGCATATTTTATCACATAGGAAAAATAGTAAGCCAAAAAGGTGCACAATTTCATCCATCTATCTAAAAAGTTTGCATTCACACATCCATGTACATATCTAATAATTTTCATCCATCTATCTAAAAAGTTTGCATTTACATGTAAATGTACATATCTAATAAGTCTGCCTTTAGGATGTTTTGAAAAAACTGTTTTATATTTTAATTTTCCATTACCAAACCATTAAAAACATGGTAACCAGACAGGAGATTTATTAATACATAATCATAGATATAATATGCCAGCGTCCATCTCGTTTTTGCTGCACATGAATTTCGCAAAGGCTAGGTCACAAGAATGGCATAACCATCAATGGCCATGCCTATTACAGAATTGAATTGATATCCATGGCCATGTGGACGATCACAGAGTAGCTTATTTATAATTTATATGTAGACGATTTGACGAACCCTAAGTACTTCACCCTACGAATACAGAGTCAGTCGAAGAGGAACACACAGTCTTCGACTGCATTTATTCTCTCCCATACCTGCGATGCAAACAAAAGAAAAAGGAAAATCATGATATCTCATCTTTGTGCATATACTGCAAAACAAAAGCTACTTTGTATACTTGTCATTACCTGCTATAACTTGGTCTACTTGATGTTGGGGGGGTTGATGCTGGGGCTGGCGTTGAAGTTGAGGTTGGGGTTGGTTTGGACGCCGGCGTTGTTGGCTTGGTTGCCTTGGTTCCCTGCGTTGTTTTGGTCGATGGGGTTGTTGGCGGGGTTGATGTTGGGGTTGCCAGGGTACGGATATGGTCTACTTGATGTTGGGGGGCTTGATGCTGGGGCTGGCGTTGAAGTTGAGGTTGGGGTTGGTTTGGACGCCGGCGTTGTTGGCTTGGTTGCCTTGGTTCCCTGCGTTGTTTTGGTCGATGGGGTTGTTGGCGGGGTTGATGTTGGGGTTGCCAGGGTACGGATATTGAGGATTCCCAGGATACGGATATTGAGGATAGCCAGGGTACTGATATTGAGGATTTCCAGGGTACGGATATTGAGGATAGCCAGGGTACGCCTGTGGCTGCGATTGATGACTGCAGCAACAATGTCCAGTGTGTTGATTTTGTGTAGGATTGCAAGATTGCAGGATTTTCTGCAGCAGGATTGCAGGATTTTCTGCAGGATTGCAATCTGATGGTGTGTTGATTTTGTGCAGGATTGCAACATGATGGCTGGGTTGATTTTGTGCAGGAATGCAATATTGTCTAATACAATGTTGTCTATTCAAAGGTTGTCTATTACAACGTTGTCTATGACAATGTGGCATTTTACACTGATTTTGGGTTTCGGCTACACTGATACACTAATACTGGATGGTAATCTTGGATCACTAAGTTTAAACTGAAGGCCTTTAATGCCAACAAGACTCCGACTTCTGCAAAAAAACGTTTCACTTCAACTCAATCTGATAAACTGCATCAAGGCATATCAATACATAACGTGGACATATAATATAATCAAATCATTGATAACTCATGGATTAGAAAGCTGTAACACCAAATATACCTACAACTTACAATACCATACCAGTATGCTCCTTTAAACTGCAGAAAATTCAGGCGCATTAAATTGCTTCACTTATGAAAAATTGCCTCTTTCAACTGCATGCCTACAACCAAATATAAATAACGTGGACCTATAATATGATCATTGATAACTGCATGAAGGCATATATAATATTATCAAATCATTGATAACTCATGGATTGTAACACCAAATATACAGCTATACCTACAACTCACAATAACATACTGTTCCTTCCGACTGCTAAGTTTGCACAGCTTATGACATAAAGTGAAAACTTACCTGAGGACGGGAATACTCAACCGGACCCAAAGTCGGTAAGCAAGAGGTGAGAAATAGAATGGCATAACCTTCGTTATATAGGAACGGGCGTACTCGAAAGTCGGATCTAGACTCACTGCGTGTGAAGTCCATTCAGTCGCATTAAATTATTTGACGTACAGGATCGATGCGAAATCCAATCAGTAGCACTAAATTCTTTCACGTACAGGATCGAATTCGAAGTTCTCATTGCATCTGAAACCATTCAGTCACATTAAATTCTTTCACCAATCTCAACATTATCCAACATTTATTCTTCGAAGCCCTCACTTTTTGGTCTGTGGATTCTCTGTGTAGGTGGCGAATACATATGGATTGTTCGGACTTATCAATTGCTATTGGTATGAGGGAGCACATTGCTATTGGTGGCGAATACACATGGATTCTCTGACTGATTGCTATTGACTGATTTGGGGAACTACATTTGGATTATGGAGCATATAGAAAATGTATATATTCATCGAATCTTCCGATTCAAAAATATGGATTGATTCAATACTTAAGACATATACTTCATAAAAAAATTATTCTAAGAGAATATAGGATTTCTAATTTTTTCCAACATTAATTATTTTAAAAGATTTGCTTTCCAAATTTTTACAACATTACAATACAAATCAAGCAAATCAAAATAAATAAATTGTAATTTTAAAGAAATTGAACACAAACATATTTTTAATATCAAATATTATATGTATATTGAAAATAAATAATTTTTCATAAAAGAAATCACCATTGTTTTCTTCATAGAAATTTCAAAGTGTTAAAAACTACAATAATGAAGAATCAAAGTGGACACCCATATAAGAAAGGATTTGTTCCATGTATCTATATGATACTTGAGGACTTAGAACTACATTTTGGATTCATATCTTAAGCATATTGCAATCACATTAATCATGGAAACCAATTCTCTTAAACTCCAAAGCACATTTGTAATGTTCATTATAGATTTCATCAAAAAAATAAGAAATTGTTGTAAAGTTTGAGGCCTTTGTCAAGGGGTGACAATCCTATTGAAACACTAAAAGAAGCATGAAGAGAGCCTTAGACTTAGAAAAATGGAAATGAGACCGTCAGGGAACCTAAGCAATGCCACACTCTTCATATTAATCACTCATGAATATAAAGAAATACATCAAGTAGAGAGATAGAACAAACTCCTAGGAAATAATATCTAAGTCCTAAATACAAACACAAATTTAAATACCTAACTAATAGATTCTCCATTATTTCTCCAATACTTCCCCTTAATGGAGAAATGGATTTAATATAATGTCAATACATAACATGCATGCCCGTCTTAGTCTCAGCTGTCGGTTTTAGTCTCAGCTAGGCTTACAACCTGACTCTAACAATTTCATCTGACCTTTCTCTGTCGTGATAGTGATGGAGATGGAGCTTCTTCCTTAGCTTGCTGCTCCAAATATGTTTCATCTTGACTCTATTCTACTTTAATTTCATCTTGGATTTGTTCTTCTTCACATTTTGGAATTTGACTTCTGATTATTTTTCTTTGTCCTCAACACCTTTGCACGTTCTTGGAAGTGTTTGTCTTTAAACCTTGCAAATTCTTCCAACTTCTCATAAGTGGGTTGCTTCTATTGAAACATCAATTCATAATAATACTTTATGAATTGATGTTGCAACAATTCATAATAATACTTGATTTCTTTAGGGATCCACACCATAAAAATTGAATCAATATCTTCTTCGTCAATTTCTTTATTTTATTTCGTGTTTTCTTCGTAATCAGTCACTACTAAAAATGAATTGTTGTCTTGTAAACATGCACACTCAAAAACATTGTTACCATCATATGAAAAATCATAGGAACCATACCGTTCATTTTTTTCTTCTAAGAGAGATTTCCTTTCTTCGTGTTTCTTCCCTGCCTTTGATGTTGCATAATAACCTTCATTTTCAGCTCCAGTTACTATTACAACTAGTTGTTTCATGTCTTCAACCTATTTACCGGGATCTATCACTACAAACAAGTTGTCTTTCACTTGGTTTGTGCATGCAAATGAGCTTCTCTTCTCACCAAACAATATCTCATCAATAAGATGTTTCTCATGCAATGGATTTGACCACTCTTCATGAGATGAATAGTTTCATCAAATTTGACTAAATTTACCAAAGATCCACACAGGGGTTCATCAAATTTACACATTAATCTCCATCATCAATCTCATTTTAATTCACCAAATCACTAAATAATACATCATAGGGAATTTCCTTACTATGACATGCTACTTTATTGTGAGATACATACATACTTTCTTCATTAATCATTGTAGTTTCAATGCTACAATTTTTCAGTCTCTATTTTAGTTAGAAATATTTCAAGACTATCATCATTTTCAACAACAATGTCTTCATGAACTTCAACATTCTCATTCCACTTATTCATTTCAAGAATATCCCAAAATATTTTTGGCTACTTACTTCACCAAATTCAAGGAAAATACTAGACAATATGTTTTCATCCAGTGTTGATATAATAATTTGTAATGCTATTTCACCTCTTCTTTTATCATAGAAATTGACACTATATTCATGATCATAATGTAATAAATCTACTAAATCATAGAAATTTTTCATTTGCTGTCTGTTCATAATCTATACTTGAGAAGAATGGCAGATTTGACATCACTATTTCATATATTTCATCAAATTCTTCATTGACAGTGTCCAGTTCCACATTCTACTCATCAAGTATGTGTTCTTTAGTTGGAACCACTCCACACATTTCTTTTGTTCTTACCCTTTGATTCTTTCTCCTAAATTGTTTCAGTTATCTCTATTTAAGTTTTCTTTGTTGACCCATGACTTTTCTTGTTCATTCACTTTAACATGTGACACTCTAATAACAAGAAAACACAACCTCGTGTTACAACGCTCCTCGGTTCTGCAGTGATATCTTTCCTCGCGGCTTCTCCACGCTATAGTGGCAAGCTCATGCTTTCATCTGCTGCAGTTCTATGCAGGAAACACATGTCGTAAATATTTTCACGGGCATCGAACTTGGAGATCTCCTCTAGAACACGCCACAACGATGAAGTGGATGCAATGACACCTCCACCTAGCTTCACTTCTAGGCAATACTGATACCTCCTCCTATAGAGCACCGCGATAATTTCCACGCTTTGGTAATAATGTATCATGTCCACTAAACCACGCTGAGGTTTAATGATCCGGATTATTTTCGCAACCTAAATGAGATCGGAGATATGATAAAGAAATGCACGAGATATCACGTATATTCAATAATATAACATAAATGGGCACGTGAGATGTAACCATAAAATAGATATACAAGTATCACACGCATTTCTATTAATCAAAGAAATGTACGTAGACCGAAATATGAGGAAAGACTCGCTAGAATGGTGGCACTTATCTCTCAGAAGAGATGTGGACGGCTACTCGCATTCGCAGAAGACGATGATTACAAATTTACAATGAGGATCTGAAGTCCTTACACAAGCGGAATTCCAAAACCCTAGATCCAAAAAACCTAACCCTAGAGATGAAGCCAAAGTCACGCGGTCCTGCTATTATGCATCAACTTCGGTCGTAACTTTGCATAATGATCTTCGCTTTAGCGATGATAGCTCGTTGGAGATCTATCCGAGAAATACAAATTTTTTGGGTGAGAAACATGATCTACCATCCATGTTGCTCCCCTTTTTCCTCAGTAATTGTTTAGGGCCCTCAAATGGTCTCAAAGTTAAAACTCAAAAATAGTAAATTACCAAAATTGTCAAAACATGTTTTCAAGGGCTGGAGAAGGTGGGTGGTCACTGATATCCACTGGATCAATCCTCCTCCTTAGGAAGGTTTAGCCCATTGCGCTGAGTTCCCATGGAGAGGGAAAGCGCATTGTCAATCTTAATCTTAGTGATCCGTTGTCTTGTCGGAGAGAAGTGGCATTGCTTAGTTTGTTGAAGGCTATCACAAACCTTGGAATGGAAGGTTTGGACCTTTTAAATCAGTCCGATATTTTAGATGACTGTGTGCGTAAGGAATCTTTGTGCTTTGCTACAACCTTGTCGACCGCTTCTTGTGGATAGAAGGTGCCAATGAATGTAGTGGCTGCGCAGACCTTTGTTCCCCCTTTGAAACGTGATTGCGGGAGAAGACAAATTTCGTAGTATGAGATACCACCTTGCTACACCGTTAGGTACAAGAGGTTGGAACCACCTCTGGTATCCCTCAGAGATGACCCCCTAGAGTAATAATAATGACACCACGGGCTCAGACTAAGGGATGTAACATGGCATTTCCACATATATATCTAGCCCAAGAGAACATCACGTACATCCGCTGGGAAACATCACATAATACCTCATCCTGAAGGGTTGGATGTCAGATGACAATTCCATTACACCGCTATCGGACAATAAAGATCTCGTCTCATAAGCCACCCTATGTTGTATGGGAGTTGCATGTGTGGTGTTGTTTTAATAATCCAACTCCGCTTGACCTTTAATTCCCATTTAGATATTCCTTCTGCTTCCGCTATCAACAACAAATGCACAGGTCCTCTCACCCACATCTCGAATAAAAAGGTGCTCCCCCTTTCCGATCCTCATGGTTCTTCCTCGTTGAATTGAGTTGTGGTCGCGACAATAGCAACGGGGTTCCATGCTTCAATATTCGTCTTTTTACTCAAGATAAATGGATTCTAAATCAGGGTTCAATTTTGTCTTGATCTCGCCACCAAATGATCGCTTTGAGAGACACATTCATCTGTTAAAGCCAGGGATTCTGTGGAAATTGCACCATTTTCTGAAGGTTCCTTTCTTGTCTTCCCGCGACTTCTTTCCTCGGTGGTTTGACCTGTTGGAGACTATTTGTTAGGGGGCTATCTTTGCCATAATTTTGGTTGTTATGGATTTATGCACTAATTCCGCTTGTTCGGTGTCAAAATTTTCTCAATTTTAACAAAGATATCGATAAGTAGCAATCGCGGATGAGATGTCCGTAAAATCCATTTCCCATTTTGTGTTAGAAATCGTGACTCGGGAGTACAAAATAAAACAAATGCGAAATAAAACATGTGAAGATACACAATACAAGAGACAATGCATTTACGCATAATCTAAGCAGGGCTACATCCACCGTGAGTCTAAGCGTCCTTCCCTTTATTGTTATCCAACAGGATAACCTACAACAAAACCATGTAACTTCCTCTTCTTCTCTCACTTCCTCTCTGTAATACAATACTCACCATCAACCCTAGCCACCATACATTTCTCATAAAAGAGGGTTTCATTCAAGGGAAAAAAACCCTTATATAATCTCTATCGTTAGATCCGCTACCTTATAATGAATGTCCGTGATTACAATGAAATTACAATATACTTTATAAGGTAATGGGGCTTCACCCCAACCCCTCGTTCTGCATTCCCCAAATGGGATAGGCCCCTCGACTACAGAGGGTACCTCTGCACTCCCCTCGTGGAAGAGTGTACATACTGGGTGTAAATACTTCATGGGGTATAAACATGGTCGTAAAGTAAAAGACCTATAAATCGTGAAGATAATCAGGCTCCAAAAACAACAGCTTGGATGTATCCGTAGAGCCCCACGGTTTTTTTCAGAACCAAATGTCACTCGAGTCTTTGATACCCAAATTTGCGCGCAGCATGGAAGGTATTGGTGAACCTGTAACTTTGGCCCCTCTCTTCGTCGCGAATGTGGTCCATCTCGTACTGTCCTCATATACAATGGTAATACTGCTCTTTTATAGCATCCACAAAAATCCTGCAAGTGGGACCAACCCCATATTCCGTGATCTTCCGTGGAACTTCTTGCTCCTTAGTTTCCCACCAATGTTTTACATGAGGGAGCTTTATGAGTGAAAGGTGATCTTTTCTTTGTCAAAAAAATTGCGAACAGAGAAATAAACTCACAGTTAACCATTTTTCTGTGGTTTCAGATCACCGTCCTTTCCAAATACAGGAATATCAAAATTAATCAGCACTTTGAAAGGCTTAGGTGCTCCAAAGGGCCGCTGATGAAGATGCTACCGGCGCGCTCTGGGCAGGAATTGAAGGATGTGGGAAAAGTTCTCCATCATTCCGTCCCTCCTTCGCGTGAGAGCTTGCTCGGCAAATGGGGATTAGATTTCCTCATTATTTCTTTTCTTTCCAGCCATTTAGGGTTTATTGGGCATGTGAGAGCGATTTCCCTCAAGAGAGACAAGCTCGAGACCAACTTTCTATACTTGGACCGTCAAAAATACGTAATCGAAAACTATCGTAAGAGCACCGATACCAATCGACCGATTATTTTCTAATTTTAAATGAGATCGTAGATATGATAAAGAATGCATAGAGATATCATATATTCAATAATATAACATAAATGTATCATATATGCAACCATAATGCATATATACGTTAATACATGATTTCTATTAATCAAAGAAATGTGGGCCAGAGATCAGAAAAATACATAGTGAAGACTCGCTAGAATGGTGGCGCCTTATCTCCGGTGAAGAGATGACGGCTACTGCATTCGGGAAGAAGATGATTACAATGAGGGTCAAGGCTTTTTTACAATAATAAGGAATGTAAAACCCTAGACATCCAAAACCTAACCCTAGAGATGAAGTGCCAAAAGTCATATGGACCCCATTTTGGTAAGTTAACAAATCAACTTCTCAGGCTCGGAACTTGTGCATACAATCTTCGTTTAGGGTACATGATAGCTCGTTGGAAAGATATATCCTAGAAATAATCCTTGGTGAGAAACATTGATCCACAATCCATGTTTCTCCTATTTTCTCAAATATTGTTTAGGGCCTCAAAATAGCCCCTAAGTTAAAACCTACCCAAATTAGGTAATGTCAGCCCACCAACACCAATAAAATTGTCAAAAAACATGTTTTGGGCCAATTAGAGAAAGTGGTATTCAATATCCACCGGATCACCTATCGCAACAGTGACTCAACACAACAGCCTCACTACCCGTAGATCTCACACCCAAAGCTCTTGTTTCTCCAGTAGCCAAAGCAATGTCTTATGCTCCACATAGCAGGTTTAACAACAAACTCTCCAATGGTAGCTATATCAACTTTCAAGCATGTAACTCAGGCCAATATTTACCGGCCGCTATCACCGAATTTCATCCGGCATATGCAAGAACTCTCTCAGCATCATCAAACAAGAATGAATTCATTCATGGTAATCAATTAATTCACAACATTCCAAAAAGGTAAAACTATACAAAGTAGTAAAATTGAAGAGCGCTTTACAAAAGCTAGGCAGCTACAAGACATGCGCCGGAATGAACGATTCAAGGCACAAGAGATACGCCATTTGATGCACTCCATTTGCTATTAAAACTCAAGGCACTGCTAAACGACGCATTTATTGAATTATTTGGCCTCTCAACTACCTCTATATATGATCGCTTCCCAAGCCGATTTGGACCCCTCGAGCTAAATCAATGGTGGGATGGTCAAAGACCTAATAAAGCCCTAAAGAGCCTCTTTTCACACTACAAAGGAGTTACATAATCACCCAATGCAATGCTATAAAAAGCCATGAAGAAACCTCATTTTCTCAAGGAATTTCATGTAATGTTATGCTGCCTAGATTATTTTAAGGACTCCATCCTTGACAAAGACACATTGGCATCATTTCATTGAGAAATCCATCTCTCCATTGAGTGGATTTGCAAAGGATTTCTTTCATCACCATTTTCATTTTCTTGTTGTAAGGAGAGCAAGCTTGTGAGGGTCCAAGAGCCTTCCTTTGGAGGAAGAAGGGACTCATAGTCCCCTTTCTTCATTGTGCTTTGATTTCATCAATAGATCAGTCTAAACACATTGGTGATATTGGTCTTTTTGTGTTTGTTATCTCTATATCCATATGCTTATGATATTAGTTTGTATTAGTTTAATTCTTGCTTATAGTTTTGTTTCTTTCTTTTTCTAACTCTTTCCTCTACAACTGCCATGCTAAGCAAGACCCAACTGGGCATGTAAGCACCTCTTATTTGCTCACCAAGGTGACGAAAAGGGTGCAAACATATTGGCGACTCCACTGGGGAGAAGGTATCAATTCCTACCTCATTTGGGTTTATTTTTCTCTTCTTTTAGTTTGTTTAACTTGCAGGTGCACAAACCGGCCTCTACCGACCTGCTAACCAGTCAATTCAAGGGAGAATTGAGAGAAATCCATCCATATTTTTCTCTCTCGATCGTTTGTCATAGGTGCACGGGTATTCTACTCTACAGACGTGCATCGAGTGCACATGCGCATAAAACACAACCTTTCTCTGCGCGCATGCGCTTTCTGTCTCAACTCTGTTCGCGCGCCTGCGCTCTGTGCGCCTTTGTCTGCACTAGAGGCCGCGCATTTTAGTAAAATTTCTCATTGTAAGTTGGGATGTGGGGAAAGTCTTTTTCCTTCTTAAGAATGATGTTATGCATGCTCTAAATACTGCACCACACTTAGTCCCCTCACCATATAAAGGGGTTAGTCTAACATACACAGACACTTAGGAAGATAAAAAATCAATTTCCCTTCTTTGCTTTTTGCCACGTGGATGGCTTGTTTTGACTAATAATCTAAGTTGGACAATCATATTTAATCACATCTAACTCACATTTGGGACTAGAAGTTGAAGTAACAATCGTTGAGTATGCTCTTCTCTCGCACCTCCAAGCGATCTTGAGAATCAGAAAAAGATTGTGAAAACAATCTCATCTCCCTTAACAAAAATTTTAAACCTTTAGGAGAGGTTAACGACCCTTTTGGGACCCCTCTTAGCTTCATTTTTCAAACACATTTTAAACTTGTA
>SNQJ01S0099820.1:0-30963 GCA_010110895.2 Picea sitchensis
CTAGATGGGTTTTTGCATCTTAGAGCTTCCAATGATAACTCACATGCTTGTTTCTTATGATTTTATGCTGGTACTAGTCAGGCTTTGTATTCCTTGATATTTTCCTTCCATCTTTCCTCCTATACCAAATAAATGGAGAACCACTTTTGTTTAAATTTTCCAATCACTCAATAATGTTTCTCCCTATTGATGATTCTAATATTAAACAACTCATATTTTTCCCTCTAGCCTGGGAGATCCATCTTAAGTTTGATAAAGTCATATGTGTTGATCATTATGATATCTAAGATGGAATTAATTTCTAGTGGAATAATTTCATGAACTCCTCGGAGTAAACATCTTCTTTGTTCACCAATGTTTCTTCATGATCAATATCACTTAGAAAGGCATCCATGTTGTTTGGAACCTTGGAATTCTTTTCTAGAGACTTCTTTTAAGTTTTTTATTTTGTAGCTTTATCTTTTTATTGGCTTTAAGTAATGTCTAATAAATGGGAATACCAAAATGAATTTTTTTAAAGGCTACTTGAGATTTGGACTTACCTTTGTTTCCCTTGATACTTCTCTTTTTTATAGGCCCAACATGTTCTAGTTGTAGGGGAAACTATATGTTGGGTATGTGTTATATTCTTTGCACGAATATAGCTAGTGTCTACCTTGCATTGGGTGCATTGGGGGATAAGAGGGGGGGAGGAGCACCCCCTTTCCTGGGGGTGATAGAGGGGAAGAGACCCCCTGTCTAGGGGTTTTCACGGGGGTAGGATCCCCCCTGCACAGGGGTTTGGGGTAAGCACCCCTAAAAAAAAATTATCGATTTGCGTGTCTGTTTCTGGGTGATTTTTCGGCACATGGTTTTTCATCGATGTTTTTCTATTTTTGGTTAAATAATTAGGGTTGTTGACTAATCCAGGTTATTAGATTAGGGTTTTGGATGCTACGGGATCCTATATGTATATTGTATTGTAAACAATGTATGAATTGAATGAATATATAATATGTTGGTTTTCCCGGTTTGGGTTTCCAGGGGAAAAATACCTGTGTAATTTGTGTATTTTCCATTAATGTATATTTTTTTTGTTATTTTATTGAAAATATGTTTGCAGTAAAATATTGTACAAGATTTTTTATTGGTTTTTTCTCCCACTTGTTTTTTTCTTTGCATACAGCGGGTTACAAGGTTACATATTCAACAATACAGGGAAGCAATACCCATAGATCCTCTACACCAAGAGAACTTCTCAATGATCATAGATTTTGTTAATGAATATAAAACATTCTTCAAAGTGTCCACCTTCATCAACAACACCTTATTTTATTCAACCATATCTCTCACAAAGTGATATTGAACATCAATATGCTTCATCTTTGAATGATAAGTCGAGTTCGTCTTTAGAAAAAATGCACTCTGACTATCACAGTCTATCCTTACATTTTATTGTACCAACCCAATACATGAACACAATCTTTGTAACCATAATGCTTCCTTGTTTACATGAATGGTTTCCATTTGTTCAGCTTCTATAGTTGAAAATGCCACTACAGACTGTCTTTTTCTCATCCAACTCATTGCTCCTCCAAACAGGTTAAACACATACCCACTTGTAGATATTCTATGATCCATATCTCCAGCCCAGTCTGCATCCACAAAGACATGTATGTCCATCACTCTATCCAAACCTGGTCTTCCTTGGTAGCACAATCCATAACTAGCAGTGCCACAAAAATACCTAAAAACTCTCTTTACTATTGTCCAATGCTCCTTCCCTATTTTTTACATATACATGCTCAAAACTCCCACTTCATGTGAAATGTCTGGTCTAGTACAGACCATTTCATACATGAAACTACCAACCACACTCGCATATGGAATGTGAGACATGTCCTCCTCCTCTTCCTATGTCTTGGGACACTGATCTACATATAATTTTACACCTACAAGAATAGGGTCCCTGATCGGTTTACATTCTTGCATTTTGAACCTCTCTAATATTGTCTCATCATATTTTCTCTAATTTAACTAGATTTTCCTTTTTTCCGATCTCTTTTAATTTCCATGCCAAAAATGAAATTTTCAGCACCAATATCCTTCATGTCAAATTTAGAGGACAACTGAGTTTTCACATCCTTGATAATCTCCCATTTTTTTCCTATCAACAACATGTCATCCACATACAAGACCAAATAAATAAAATGATCACCAATTAATTTAAAATATACACATTGATCCTCTTTGCTTCTTGTGAATCCAAGTACCAACATATAAGTATCAATTTTTTGATACCACATCCTTGGTGATTGTTTTAAACCATACATGGACTTTTTTAGCTTGCAAACCAACTCCTTCTTTCCCTTCACAACAAATCCTTATGGTTGCTTCATGTAGATTTCTTCTTTCAGTTCCCCATATAGGAATGTTGTCTTCACATCCATCTGTTCTACTTCAAAATCAAATGCAACAACAACATATAACAAAAATCTAATAGAGGTTAACTTGGAAACAGGGGAAACGAGAGAATGTAATACCCCAGTTTTGAGCCCCATATTAAATAATGTATTTTGTTAATTTATGAAAGGCCAGAATGCCCAAACAATTAAAAGAAGCCAGTGTTCCTAGGAAATGTATCGTTTTGATCATTATTAATAATAAATACATCACTAGTTGTTAGACGGACAAGGACAAGAGTTATAGGGGGCTATGATTCCACAAGAGAGGGGGCTTGAGGGGCTAAGTATTTATTTTATATTTTATTTGCCCATTTTTTTTTTAATGGAGAATATCAGTTACATGAGCTTCTTGGGGGAAGGTCATGTGGTTCTTTAATTCCAAGAAATAAATAAACCCATCTTTGGTCCGTTTGGGGGTTCACTCACTCACTCACTCATTTTTCATTGTTTTATTATTCATTGTTCATTGTTCACACCTTTCAATTTAATCTCTCTCCATTCATTATTTCACCCACTCATCATTCCTCATTCATTTTGATATTGGCTTGGAAAAGAAAAACGAATTATTGGAGAGGAGACATGGTTTTTTTGATTGTAATGAATTTTGGTGTATTCCAGCCATGAATTAATGCTTACATGTCTGAGATTCTTTGGCATGTGTTAAGTTTTTCTCACAATTGTGAATCCTAAGAATCCTAGCATGGAGATTCTTGACCATATGCAATGGAGCCCTGGAAGGAGGTTGATAGCCTAAGTGATTACATGACAGATAAGGGGTTCCATTCTCTTGTGTTGTGCAGGCTGGATAGAAGAGAGTTGGTGTACCTTGGATTGTTGTGTTCGTTGAGAAGCATGTGAGAGATTGAGTATTGACTGGGTTAGGAAGTTGAGTGACACTCTAGAACCGTCCTTTTGGATTCATAGCCTTGGCTCTGGGTTGACATTGTTGTTGAGACTTGGAACAGTAGTGTCTACGGTTGGGTGGAACTTCCTTGGTCTGCAACCAATTGGTGATTCATTACATTAAAAATAAGTTCTCTCTATCATGGTTTTGTTTACCTGTGTATTTATTTCGTTGTGTATTAATTACTATATGTGAGATTCATGTTTATAATGTGCAATCTTTTTGGTTATTTCCATGTATGGAATTATATTAATTTCTTTTATGTTGTAGCATGAATATTTATCTCTGCATGTGAATATTTTATTCCTCTTTATTAATTAAAAAATTATCAGAATTTGAAATTGGCTCAAAAGTGAGTTCTGAGGTAGTGTGGCCAACCTGTGAGTAATTGGGTATGTTACAGATTTGTATCAGAGATTATGGTTGAAACACTAGACTTGTATGGAACTGAATGGGTGTGAATCAGGTAGATTCACTATTACATCTTCAACTGGTACAAATTTTGGGGAAAATCATGGAAAAATTAGAGTGAAATCCCCACATTTGTGAGCAAATTTGTGTTTAAATGATTCAGATAGTTTGATAGGTTTAATGGATTCGGTCTGTGGAGTTGTAGAGTCGAATTTGACTTGGAATATTGAAATAATTCGTAATTTTAATGGTCACAGTAGCGTGGGGAATCTTTCATAGAATCAACGACCGAGATCATGTCTGATCTTGTGATTAACGTCCCATATTCGATCTTTAAGAATTTAAAAATATTAATGTTTTCTAAGTTTAACAAGGTTATTAGATCGGTGATCGAGATTCATTTTGGGGTTTGATAAATGAGGTAAATCGACGGTACGTGTTCATTTTCGGTCATTTGGGAAGTCAGAGGAAATCAACTGACAAGATTCAATCATAGAGGTCTGAGAAGGGCATTCCTGACAGGCCTTCAGGAAGGAAGTGTCAGAAGGACTTCAGATTTGGGCATGAAGAGAAGCTGATGGTAGGATCCTGAAGGAACAAGAGCCATTAGATAAGTCAGGATCATTCTCGGTTGTCAAATCTCGTTGAGATATGTTTTTCAGAAAGGAGATTTCGAAAGATATCGTTCAGAAGAGTTTCGATGGTATCGATCAAGAATATTCTGTGATACCCTTCTAGTCAGAGAAATGAATATTTCCTAATATTTTCAACTCCGAGTGTTTAGGTATCAAAATGGAATATTCTTTGATACCCTTCTTTTTGTAGCAATGAAAATTCATCAACTTTCTGAACTCTGAACAAAAAGTTCTGACGGTACAGAGAATGGAATATTCTTCGATACCCTTATTTTAGGAGCAATGAAACTTCATCAACTTTCTGAACTCTTAACAAAAATTTTCGACAATATCAAGAATGGAATATTCTTCGATACCCTCTCTTTTTGGAGCAGCAAAATTTCCCTCACTTTTGAACTCTAAGTTATAAGTTCAGACCGTACCAAAAGGGAATATTGTTCGATACCCTCTCGTCAGAGTGGTGACAATGACCTACTTTATGAACTCCGAATGAAAATCCCAGATGGTATCGAAGGGGAATATTCTTTGATACCCTCTTTTCGGAGTCTCTTTTGATTTCGATTCTTCAACACTCTGAATGGGAACCTCCGATGGATGGTCTAGATTTATTCCAATTTTAAGATCAATGGTGCAGATTTTATTGCTTTGGCCATAACTGGAGCATATTACATCATATTTCAATGAAAATTGTGGGTTTCTTCTGCATATATGATCTCTACAAAAGTTCCAGAGAGGGTCATTTCCCATTTCTGCTTGAATTTGTCAAAAATGATGAAATAGTGGCTTTTAAAGATCTAGGTTCGGATCATTGGCAAAGGTCCATATTAAGCTAAAATTCATTGGGAGTGTCCATAAAGAAGACATAGAAATAAGTCATGAAGGAACTGAATAAATCATAAGGGGATTGAAATGTGGATACGGCCAAAATCCACTATTCTGGGCCACTTTTTTGGGATTTTTGAGATTTTCAGAGGAAAAGTTACCTCGGATCACAAAAATGAAATTTTTTATTTAATCAAAATTTTATACACTCATCATGACAAACAAATTTGGTGTAGTGAAAATATTCCAGAAGTGCACAGGCTGAGAGATAGCTAATTTTTCCAAAAATTCCAAGTCTGGAAAAATGAGTGAAAAAAGAAAATTTTGTAGATTCCATATTGTTGTAGTTTTTTGCTGTAGTATCATATTTCAAATATGAAATTTGATATGAATTCATTTTCATTTTATTTATCTACATATCATATAAAAGTATCTCTATTTCCTGATATATTTTCTTTTGCATTTGACAAAAGTTGTCACTTCAATAAATTGCACCAGTGGAGAAAATGCATAAAATGGGTGAAAGTGGCTTTTTCAGGAAGCCATAATTTTTAGCACAAAAATCATATTAGGGTAAGAGTACAGTCATTGGAAATATAATTCATAGTAGAATAACATGGAATTTTTAGAAGTAGGATAATTGTGACATAAATATTCATAAATCGAGAAGAAAAAAAGGACTTGTAGCGTTAATTGACAAATTTTTATGATATCCATATTTCTAACAAAAATGGTTGTTTCCACATTTTGTAGAATTAGGGGTATAAACATATCATTTCATTATAATAATAAATATTCAAGAAATGGAAGAAGTACATGGAGCTTACAACCATGATAAAGAGGCCAAAGGACAAAATATCAGTGTTGGTAATGCAGATACATAATCAAATGGACATAAGGGAAGAGGGGAACAATAAACATTAATAGAGACTGTGAGAATCATGATGATAGAAGTACAGATCTACAAAGAAGACAATGAGAGACTGTGAGAATCATGATGATAGAAGTACAGATCTACAAAGAAAACAATAAGAGATTGATAAGAGAGCAAAATTAGATAAATTCTCAAGTGATGCAAAGCTTAAATTGGTTGCAGAGGAAAACCAAGAATGGATAAAACTCAAGACAAGAGGAAGAGGGAAGATGTCATGAAAGAAGAGATAACTACATAAGAGATGTTTATTCAATAATTATTAGCAGAACTCACAGAAATCATTCACCTCACTTATCTGGGAAATTTTTTGCATCTGGAGATTCCAGAAGTAGTCCAGAGGTGTCTCTTGTTAGGCACCAAAGAAGAACACACGAATTAGACAGTTTGCAAGGAGAGTTGAGGAAGCTTAAGCCACCATCCTTTGATGGTGAAAGAGAAAGGGAAGATGATTCTGAAGCATGGTTGCTTGGGCTTAGGAGGTATTTTCATTCATAACTACTCATCAAACATAGAAACCAGAATTTCCACTAACCACCTACATGGAAAAGATGTTATCTAGTGGGATCAACTTAAGCAAGTTGAGAAAATAAATGAGAGTAGGATCACTTGGAAGAAATTCAAGAAATATTTTCAAAAGGAGTACCTTTCAGATCACTTCTATGAATTTAAAATGAAATATTTATTTGAACTCAGACTCGAAATCATGACCATGGCAAAGTATGAAAAGAAGTTCTTCAGACTACTAAGGTATGTGGGGATTATAAAGAATGAGAAGATGAAAACATAGAGGTTTTTGAGTGGATTGACTTCATTTTATAAAGAGAATATTCAATATGATGAGCCTGGGACTTTGACTGAGACCATCAGGAAGGCTAAGTACCTATATGAGCAAGGCAAGGGAAGAGAATCCATGCATAAATATTGGAAGGATAAGAAGAAGAATAAATATTATTAGAGGAGGAAGGGATTCAAACCTTCTTTCAATAGAAACGGCCCTAATAAAAATCATCAAGATTAGTCTACTAAGGATGATTCTAAGAGAGAAGACTCCTTGGGAAAAAGGGCAAGACCACCAATCCAATGTTGGGGATGCAAAGAAGATCACTTGTACAAGGATTTCCCTCCCAGAAAATACAAAGTGAATATTTTGCACAACATCCAAGAGGATACAATGGTAGAAGACATGGGAAGAATATATGCAGTGTTAGATAATCAACAAGAAGAGTATCAATCCAATATGATCGAGTTGGAAGGTAAGATCATTAATTAGCTTGTTGCTATTTTAATTGATTTAGGAGCAAGTCATTGTTACATTGATCCTAAATTAGTGGATAGTTTACATTTGGAGAAAAGTAATCTTGGAAAATCAAGTTTGGTTCAGTGAGCCACTAGAACCAAAATAAGAATCAATGAAATGATCACAGGTTGTTCTATAAGTCTTAACACAATGAATACTAATGTTGATCTAAATATTATACCATTGGGACCTTATGATGTTCTAATTGGAATGGATTGGTTGGACAAGCATCATGTTGTCTTAGA
This sequence comes from Picea sitchensis, assembly GCA_010110895.2. NCBI lineage: Eukaryota > Viridiplantae > Streptophyta > Pinopsida > Pinales > Pinaceae > Picea > Picea sitchensis. The sequence goes on from SNQJ01S0099820.1 coordinate 7,693, forward strand.
TTGTCATAACAATACATTTACATGTCTTGATGAAGAAGGAAAACAAAGAACTATGAAAGGAGTTCCAAGACCCATTTGTATAAGGGATATTTTAGCCTTACAGCTGAAGAGATGTTTCAGAAAAAGGATGTGAATTGTATGCATCCCATGTGGAAGAGACAGAAAAGACAAAGGGGCCAAGCCTTGAAGAATTTTCGGTGTTGCAAGAGTTTGAATATGTATTCCAATAAATACCAGGGTTTCCACCAAACAGGGAGATAGATTTCTCCATTGATTTAGTACTAGGAGCTACCCCAGTATCAAAAACACCTTACAAAATGAGTACACCAGAATTAAAAGAATTAAAAATGTAGTCGGAAGAATTATTGAAGAAAGGGCACATACATCCAACTGTTTCACCTTAGGGGGCACCAATACTCTTTGTCAAAAAGAAGGATGGAAGATTGAGGTTGTGTATTGAATTTCGACAACTGAATAAAGACTTCGTGAAGAACAAATACCCTCTACCATGAGTTGACGACCTATTTGATCAACTAAGAGGCGAAAAAATATTTTCAAATAAAGAATTGAGATCAGGGTACCATCAGGTAAGAATCAAAGAAGAAGACATCAATAATATATCCTTTAGAAATAGGTATGGGCATTATGAATTTGTAGTGGTTCCTTTTGGACTGTCCAATGCACCAGTTGTCTTTATGTGCTTAATGAATGGAATATTCATAAATTATTTGGATAAGTTTGTCAAAGTATTCTTGGACGACATAATTATCTATTATAAGTCAGAGGAAGAGCATGAATATCACCTAAGATTGGTATTGCAAGTGTTGAGGGAATATCAGTTGTATGCCAAGCTTATTAAGTGTTCTTTTTACCAAGAACATATCCATTACTTGGGACAAATTATTTTAGAACAAGGTATAGCAGTGGATCCAAAGGATATTGAAGCCATTAGAGGATGGCCACCACCCATAAATATTTTAGAAGTCAGATCTTTTATGGGATTAGTTGGTTACTACAAAATATTTATAGCATGGTTCTCTAAGATTTCTCATCCAATCACTTCTTTGCAAAAGAAGGGAATTAAATTTGAATGGACATATGAGTGTGAAGAGAACTTTAATTTGTTGAAAGAATTACTTACTAGTGCACATGTTTTAAATATTGTTGACCCAAACGAAATTTTTGTGGTGTGTACAGATGCATGCAAGGAAGGACTTGGTGAACTCCTCACTCAAAATGGACATGTCATTGGTTATGAGTCCAGAAATCTTAAAGAACATGAGAGGAACTATGCCACACATGACTTGGAACTTGTTTCCATTGTTCACACGTCAAAGATGTGGAGGCATTATCTCATCGGAAAGAGATTTGAATTAAGAACAGACCATAGTGGTATGAAATATCTTTTTGAATAACCAACTTTGAATGCCAGGAAAACGAGATTGATGGAATTTTTAAGAGAATACGCTTTTGACATCAAGCATATCAAAGGAAAAGAAAATAAATTTGTTGATGCACTTAGTAGAAGAATGCATCTCATGCATGTTGCAACTATTAGTATGCATCATTTAGATTTAAAGAGCATAATTTTAGATGTTGTTGTTATGGATCATCATTACCTACAGGTAAAAGAAACATTACAATAGGAAAATGTACAACAGAAAATTAAAGAATATGAGATTGAGGAAGATGGATTACTCATGCATAAAAATAGAATTTATGTTCCTAGTTATAGAGAACTTAGGAATTTTTTATTAAAAGAAATGCACAATGATCCATATGTCGGACATCCTGGTTACCTGAAAAAAATTGCAACAGGAAGAGGCCAATTCTTTTGGCAAGGAATGAAGAAAGATGTTGCTAATTACATTTCCATATGTATGGAATGTCATAGAGTGAAAGCTGAGTATAGGCACCCAACGGGTTTGCTACAACCATTACCAATTCCAGAGAATAAATGGGAAGTGGTAACCATTGATTTTATAACTAAATTTCCAAGGACAACAAGACAACATGATTCAATCATGGTAGTGGCAAAAAAATTGATAAAGGTTGTTCATTTTTTTCTTGTAAAAGTGACACATACAACAACTAATATTGCAAAAATTTACATGAGGGAGATTGATAGGTTGCATGGGCCTAAGGAAATTGTTTCAGATAGAGATACAAAGTTTACTTTAAATTTATGGAGGGGATTGTTTAAATGATTTGGTACAAATCTGAAATTTAGCACAACATACCATCCACAGTCAGATGGGAAGACAGAGAGAGTCAACCAAGTAATCAAAGACATGTTGAGAATGTATGTGATGGATAAGCCATCTAAGTGGAGATTTCTAGGGTGCATGGGATACCTAAGGAAATTGTTTGAGATAGAAATACAAAGTTTACCTTAAATTTATGGAGGGGATTGTTTAAAGGATTTGGTACAAATCTTAAATTTAGCACAACATACCATCCACAATCAGATGGGAAGAAAGAGAGAGTCAACCAAGAAATCAAAAACATGTTGAGAATGTATGTGATGGATAAGCCATCTAAGTGGGATGATTACTTGCACTTGGTTGAGTTTTCCTATAATAATGGGTTTCAAGCTTCATTGAAAATGCGCCCATTTGAAGCTTTGTATGGTAGGAAATGCAATACTGCAGTGAGTTGGGACAACCCAATAGATAGAGTGGTACTTGGGCCATAAATGCTTAAGGATGTGGAAGACCATATGGTTAGAATTAAGCAGAATTTAAAGGCAGCTCAAGATAGACAGAAAATTTATGTAGATAAGAATAGGACAGCTAGAGAATTTAAAGTGGGGGAGCATTTTCTTTTAAAAGTGAAGCCCAAGAAGAACTCCTTGAAGTTGGATAGTTGTACAAATCTAGCAGCCAGATTATGTGGTCCATTTGAGATATTGGACAGAATAGGGTCAGTTGCATACATTCTTCCATTGTCTGCTTCCATAAATGTGCATAATGTATTTCATGTCTCTTTTCTAAAAAAATATGTACATGATCCTAACTATATTATTGATTGCCATCTGATTCAGGAGAGACAGAGGAAGACTTTCAGGTCCAGCCAATGTGAATATAGGACATAAAATTCAAAATGCTCTGAAAAATGAGTTATAGAGTTGGTAATAATCCAGTTGATCTGCTATGGTATTGAAGATGCTACTTGGGAGCACGAATATGCCATGTGGGCAAAGTACCCACAACTTTTTGAATAAATTTTTAAATTTTGATTTATGTTTTGTATATGCACTGAGGACAATGCCAAAATAAGGGGGAGGGGAATGTAATACCCCAGTTTTGAGCCTTGTATTAAATAATGTATTTTGTTAATTTATGAAAGGCCAGAGTGCCCAAACAATCAAAAGAGGCCAATGTGCCTAGGAAATGTAATGTTTTAATCATTATTAATAATAAATACATCACTGGTTGTTAGACGAACAAGGACAAGAGTTATAGGGAGATATGATTCCACAAGAGAGGGGGATTGAGGGGCTAAGTATTTATTTTACATTTTATTTACCCATTTGTTTTAATGGAGAATATCAGTTACATGAGATTCTTGGGGGCAGGCCATGTGGTTCTTTAATTCTAAGAAATATATAAACCCATATTTGGTTTATCTGGGGGTTCACTCACTCACTCACTTGTTGTTCATTGTTCATTGTTCATTGCCCATTGTTCACACCTTTCATCCTGATCACTCTCCATTCATTCTTTCACCCACTCATCATTCCTCATTCATTTTGATATTAGCTTGGGAAAGAAAAACGAATTGTTGGAGAGGAGCCATGGTTTTGCTAGTTGTAATGACTTTTGGTGTATTCTAGCCATGAATTAATGCCTGCATGTATGATATGCTTTGACATGTGTTAAGTTTTGCTCACAACTGCGAATCATGAGAGTCTCATCATGGATATTCTTGACCAAATGCATTGGATCCCTTGAAGGAGGTGGATAGCCTGAGGGACTACGTGGCAGAGAAGGGGGTCCATTCTCTTAGGTTGTGTAGGATGGATAGAAGAGAGATGGTGTACCATGGATTTTTGTGTGTGTTGAGAATCTTGTGAGAGATTGAGTGTTGACTGGGTTGGGAAGCTGAGTGACACTCTGGAACCATCCTTGTGGATTCATAGCCCTAACTCGAGGGTGACATTGCTATTGAGACTTGGAACAAAATTGTCTATGGATGGGTGGAACATCCTTGGTCTGCAACCAGTTGGTGATTCGTTACATTAAAGATAAGCGCTCTCTATCATGGTTTTATTTACCTGTGTATTTATTCCACTATGTATTAATTACTATCTGTGAGAGTCATGTTTATAATGTTCATACTTGTTGGTTATTTCCATGTATGGAATTATATTCATTTATTTTATGTTGTAGCATGAATCTTGATCTATGCATGTGAATATTTCATGCCTCTTTATTAATTAAAAATTGATCAGAATTTGAAATTGGTTCAGAAGTGAGTTTTGAGGTAGCGTGGCCAGCATGTAAGTGGATGGGTATGTTACAATCTCCCTATTGTTTCCTATCAACAACATGTCATCCACATACAAGACCAAATAAATCAAATGATCACCAATTAATTTAAAACATACACAATGATCCTCTTTTCTTCTTGTGAATCCAAGTACCAACATATAAGTATCAAATTTTTTATACCACATCCTTGGTGATTGTTTTAAACCATACAGGGGTTTTTTTAGCTTGCAAACCAACTCCTTCCTTCCCTTCAGAGCAAATCCTTCTGGAGGATTCATGTAGATTTCTTCTTCCAGATCCCCGTGTAGGAATGTTGTCTTCACATCCATCTGTTCTACTTCAAAATCAAACGCAATAAAAACATATAACAAAAATCAAATAGAGGTTAACTTGGAAACAAGAGAAAAATTATCTCCAAAATCAATTCGCTCAACCTCGGAATAAACCTTTGCTACTAACCGATCTTTGTATTTCTTCGTTTTTCCTTCTACATTTAGATTCCTTTTAAATACCCATTTGTTGCCAATGGGATTTCTTCCTATTGGAAACTCCACTAGATCCCAAGCCTCATTCTTATCCAAGGTTATCATTTCTTCAACCATAGCCTTTTTCCATAGTTTTCCATCCTCTAAATCCACTACCTCCCTAGTAGTTCTAGGATCATCATCAGTAATAGACAAAGAAAAATTTGAACGGAAATCAGGTGAAGTATACCTTTCAGGTAGCATTTTTTCCTGCACTGATCTCCTCAATACTGGAGTATGAGGATATTATTCTTTTGATTCTTTTTCTTCCGTAGAGTTTGATTCATCATCCTTTGGTTCAAACTCTATTTTATATGGTTCTTCCTTACATGGTAGGACTTTATGTTTGACAACATCCTTCATTTCTCTAAATACCGCATCTCATTTATACACAACCTTCTTAGTTTATGGGTTCCAAAGCTTATAACCTTTGAGACCATATTTATATTTATACCCAATAAAGATACACTTTCCAACCTCCTTATCTAGCTTACTCCTATTTTCTTTTGGAACATGAACATAGGATTCACAACCAAATACCTTGAGATGTGTGAGAGGAGGTTTCTTACCAGTCCATACCTCTTGTGGATTCTTGTCATCCAGTGCTAATGAGGGTGATTTGTTGACCAGGTAACATGCAATGCCCACTGCCTCTACCCATTATTATTTCCCTAACTCGACACCACTGAGCATGAACCTTTATTTTTCCATCAACACCATGTTCATCCTTTCTACAACTCCATTATATTGAGGTGTATATGGATTAGTATTCTTCCTTGATATACCACACTTCTTACAAAATTCTTCAAATTCATTCCCGCATAACTCTCCACCATTATCTATCCTTGACACCTTAATTATTTTCTTTGTTTGGTTCTAAACGAGATGCTTAAACTCTTTAAACATGTCAAAGACTTTGTATTTATTCCCAAGGAAATATATCCAAAAATTACTCGAGAATTCATCTATAAATGAGAAATAGTACATAGATTTTCTCAATGATGGAATCAACACAGGTCCAAACACATCATTGTGCACTAGTTGTAAAATTATTTCTTCCCTCATTGCACCAGAGAGGAATCTTACCTGATTCTCCTTCCCATATACACAATGTTCACTGAAATCAAAATCCAAAAAGCAGATAGATATACCTTTTATTAGCTCTATAATTCAACTCAAGACTGTTATTGAGTCAAGCCTAGCACATCTTGTTTCAAAATTCTCAATAATTTTATGAAGGTGGAAAGATCACACATTTGGCTTCAATGAGGCTTATGATTTGAGTTATTTAAACCACTTTCCTGTGTGTAGCAAACCAAGTAAATAAAACCTTTGATCAGTGAAATAAGATAAGTGATATGGTATGGAAGAATTGTGGAACAAAAACTGATAAATTCACCAAAGAGAAACATGGTCTTTAATGCATTTACTCAATAGAAGAATGAATCATTACTCGGAAACCCTTTCCAAATAAGATTCAAAGGGCTTAAACATTTATGTGGCAAAGATTGCAATATATCCTATAAAGAAACCTTCTCAACACAGATTTGGATTCATGTATCATACAACAACAAAATATGTTCAATATGAAGTAAAAGAGATGATAAACGAAGAATAGAAACACACAGCAACCATTAGCTTCATAAGCAGTCAATATCTTTACATAAGAAAATATAAGAAAAAATTAGCTCTTGAAAGTTTTACAATGAAATCCAAAATAGGGATCCCCCCCGCCCCCACTCCCACTCTTTCCATTCCTCTATTTTATAAATATATTACATTCTTCTCAATATCCAAGAAAAATGGATCCAAAAACCTCCATCCCAAATTTGAAATGATGAGGTGGTTAGGAAAGTTTTAGGAAAAATAAACTGTCGAAATTTTCGAAAAATGATGCTCATAGATCCACCTATTTCTCCCAAAACATGACACCTATTAAAATAAAATAGAGGTTTTTTGTATATAATTCCATTATTTAGAAAAACCTATTTCACTTTTCAAAAATAACCTTCCAGCTCCCGAGATTTGTTCCCAAAGATAATGACTAAAATCAATACCGACTTAGATTTCTCCACTTTTCCTTCTACATTCAAATTCATTTTAAATGCCTATTTTTTGCCAATGGGATTTCTTCCTATTGGAAACTCAACTATATCCCAAGCCTCATTCTTATCCAAGGATTCCATTTCTTCAACCATGGCCTTTTTCTAGATTTTTACACCCTTTGAATCCACTACCTCCCTAGCAATTCTAGGATCATCAGTAGTAATAGACAAAGAAAAATTGAACGGAAATCAGGTGGAGTATACCTTTCTAGTAGCCTTTTTTCCTGCGTCGATATCCTCAATACTGGATTATGAGGATCTTCTTTTTCTGATTCTTGTTCTTCCATAGAGTCTAATTCATCATCCTTTGGCTCGAACTCTATTTTTTATGGTTCGTCCTTACATGGTAGGACTTTATTTTTTAAACATCCTTCATTTCTCTAAATATGACATCTCTGTTATACACAACCTTATTAGTTTATGGGTTCTAAATATTATAACCTTTGAGACCATATTTATACCCAATAAAGATACACTTTCTAGCCTCCTTATCTAGCTTACTCCTATTTTCCTTTGGAACATGAACATAGGCCTCACAGCCAAATACCTTGAGATGTGTGAGTGAAGGTTTCTTACCAGTCCATACCTATTGTTGAGTCTTTTCATCCAGTGTTGATGAGGGTGATTTGTTGACCAAGTAACATTCAATACCCACTGCCTCTACCCAAAATTATTTCCCTAACCTGACACCACTGAGCATGCACCTTTCTTTTTCCATCAGCGCCATGTTCATCCTTTATACAACTCCATTCTATTGAGGTGTATATGAATTAGTATTCTTCCTTTATATACTGCACTTCTTAAAGAATTCTTCAAATTCATTCCCACGGAACTCTCCACCATTATCTATCCTCAACACCTTAATTCTTATCTCTGTTTGATTCTAAACAAGAGCCTTAAACTCTTTAAACCTGATTCTAAACAAGATCCTTAAAATCTTTAAACCTGATTCTAAACAAGAGCCTTAAACTCTTTAAACCTGTCAAAGACTTCAGATTTCTTTCTGAGTAAATATATCCAAGTATTCCTCACGAAGTCATCTATAAATGAGACATAGTACACAAATTTTCTCAATGATGGAATCGCCTTAGATTTATTTTCACTTAAAGAATCAATATCATAGATCTCCCACTGTAACAAGGATTATCACGATCCTGAGCCACACCCCTGACCACAAAGGCATCCTCCTGAAGACAAAAAATTCTCTGATACCAAATGTAGATTTTAACCTTATACAATATTTTATTGAAAATCTATTTGCAGTAAAATATTGTACAAGGTTAAAATCTACACTATCCACCCATATCATCATAAGACTGACTTTGTATAGGAGATAGTTATTTTGGAGAGTGTGGGTATTCTATCTTATCATCCACTTGTTCTTCTTGTAGTTTTGGGGATGAGATTTTTGAAAATTGGAACCCTTCCAGGTCATCTAGAGACTGTTACCCTATTAATTAATTATCATAACGGTCCTTGGGTTGTTCTAGAGAGGATGGTATTTGAGTTTTTAAATCCTCTAATCCCTCGAAATCAAAGGAAATAACATATGTTGAATATGGAGTGGGGCCAAATGATGATTATGCAACGTCCTTCTCTTGGGGACTAATATTTGTGGGTGCCTTATAATCCATCTTTCCATAATGATAACATGATTCTACAACAACATACATGTCTATAATTGAAGTGAAGGGTGATGGGGTTTTTCATTTAATGTGCTTAAGTCTATTGCTAGGAAATATAATCATGTCTTTCGGTTTTTTCCCTAGCCCCCTCAAAAACAATTCTCAAGTCATATTCAGTTTATCCAGCCATGCCATGATTAATATTTTAATCAACCCTTGATGATACAACCCTGCCTCAGGGTTCAATCATCTTCAAATGGTATCATACATATTTGTTAGTCTCTTAAGTAAGAAGAATGGAAAACTTAGAAGTTCTCCATTCTTAAGATGCATCAAAATCCTAATATGATAATGAAAATCATACTATACCTAACTTCACAAGTGATAAAGTTTTGTATAAAGAAAGAAAATTGTTTCCATGGTGACAACAACAAGTCCCTCTGGATCTCTTTTCATACATCAGGCATGGGAGAGGGTCTTACTAAAAACTAGGGCTAGTTATCTTCAGGTAATTTCAAATTATTTGACCACTTTTATCCCTACAAAGAAAGCCTCGTAGCTCGGATAATGAATTCTTCAGTAATTACAAGAGTCAAGTGTTGGACCAATTCTTGTCTCCCATTGAATGTTTTGGAAAATTCTAAGGCAATCGTTGGGTCAGAGCCCTGGAACCTCTCAAAGAATGAGAGCCATCTTGCCCATGAAAATATTTTCATGGCTTCAAGTTTGGATAAAATCATCGTTTCACCCTTTTTACCGAACCCCCCATGATGTGTTATATTTAGAGGTGATTTTTGAACTGAGTGATTGACACCTTTCTCTGAGGTAGTCCACCTCTCAATGATTGAAATTATATAGACGAGAATGAGATGCAGAGGTAAGCTTTGTGGGGTCAATTAATTTTTAATGCAAATGTTTATAAGTTTATAATGTTTCCATTGAGATACGAATGTGGCATTGTAGATAAAAATACTTAGATAAGGTGTCTTGAAATATTTTCCAATGGTACTGATAAATAATGGTGTATATCATGAAAAGAGGTGGGAGTATCATACAATGTTTCTAATGAGAATGAGAGGCACAAGTGGCATGGCAGAGTTATGAATCGAGGATATTATTAGCATGAAAATGCAATCAATCTTGATATTACACACATGTGCCCAATCACATAATAAACTCAATAATTTCCTAAATTTTACCAAATCATGAGGGTGGATATGAATATTAAGTGCATGGGCTAAGATAGGTTTTAATATTTTTTTGATGGAATAGGGAATGCCATTCTTATGGTAATAGAATTTCACTTTAAATCCTTTAGTCTACAAACACAAAAATAAAAAAATTAGAGGAGAGGTTTGAAGCAACTTGAATTTGGTAGTGAAGATACTTTGTCTGTAGATATCATGTTTCTCCTTGAGCCAATTATAGTAGACCACCTAATTGAAAATTAGGTGTTGAGGACAAAAAGGAATTGAGATAGCCTTGAATCTTCTTGAAAAATGCTTGAGTTTTTCAGAGGTTAATATGTTGGATGCTCTTGAATATGAATAGTACATTTGTTGTGAAGAAAAAGGAGAGTTAGTGACACAATACACTTGTAATATTATACTTCTATTCTAGAACCTAGTAATGTTGTTTCGAATGCTACAAAAAGTAAAAAAAAATAATATCATTCTTGCAAAACATAGCCCTACGAATGTTTATAATAAATTGATTGCATGGGAGTAGCAAGACCATCCCTTTGCAACTTTGTTGGAAGTTGGTTGGTATGAAGTAGATATTTCCCATTTGATTGATCACTTAAAGGCTTGGTGTTGTCCTTTTCTTTTTCTATTTTTGTTTCTTTTTTCTCAGACTCTACCTACAAGGAGACTGGTTTTCAAACAAAATCTATCCAATTCTTCCTCAAAAGAGGTTTTCACAATTGGAATTTTTATTTTTTATTAATGATACGAGTTAGTGGCCTGGTTTTATAGTAACAATAAGTTTGGAATTTCCTGGAACGAAGTTTTCACTGCCACATTTAATTGTATATTTTCCTTTTTCCTTTTTTTCTTTTTTTTTTAATTTTCAGAAAAATTGAACTAGAAAGAGAATAAGGAGGATCGAGATATTGGTGGGATGGACACCTCACTTACAACCTCGAGTTTTTATTTCTTAATCAAGTCTCAAATACATTCCTCCTTACACTTGATATTTTGGTACAATCTCAAAAGATGTACATTGGCCATCAATTGAGTCATTTCTTCATCGATGGTATGCAAATTTACAGAGCCATTTTCATATACAATATCAATTTCATATGGCCCCATGCATAGAGTGAAAAATTTCCCTTTGAATTATTTGTACCTTGAATCAAAAAGAAGGGCCCAATCCCCTTCTTTAAACTTATTTTTCTTGATGAATCTATCATTCCACTTATATCTATGTTGTTGGATGAGAGCAGTTTGTTGTAGAGAAGCTTGATAGATTTCATCAAGTTCATTAATTTGGTTAAGAAAATGTTGTTGAGCCTCCAAGAGATCCATACCCACTTGTATCATAGTCTTAAATGTCTTGACTTTGAGTTCTATTGGGAGAACCACATTATACCCAGACACAAGCTCATATGAATTGAAACCCACAGTGTTTCTCCAGGTGGTTCAGTAAGCCCAAAGAGCCTCTAAAATCCTATTATCCTAGTCCTTGTGATGTTGTTGGACTATCTTGTTTAGAATCGCCTCCAAAACCTTTTTTTTGACTTCCACTTTCCCATTTTCCTGAGGATGGTATGGAGTAGACATCCAATTATTGACTTTTAATTACTGAAAGATGGATTGGATGAGATGAGAAGTGAATTGGGTCCTTTGGTCAGTAAAAATATCTCGGGGGACCCTAAAATGAACAAAAATTACTTCATAAAAAAATGCATTCATTGCTTGTTTAGTATCTTTTGGGAGATCCTAGGCCTCAACCCACTTATTAATGTAATGATTTCACACCAAGATGTGTACTTTTTGTATTTATGGTGGGTTCATTGGCTCTACAAATTCAAGGGACCATTTCTCAAAAGGATCCACCAAAACTTGAGGAAAAAGCGACATTTCATCGAACTAGACTGGTCAAACCATTTGTCTATAATTGTCACAACCTATGACATATTTCTTGGCATCCTTGAAAATGGTAGGCCAAGGATATCTCAAGTTTAACACTTTTTTTGTAGTCCTCTTATGAGCAAACTTCCCTCCACAAGGTTTATCATGGAAAACTTTTAGAATGGCATAGTTCTCATTTTCACAAACATAATGTCGGATGACAAGATCCAGACCTATGTGGAAAATATGAACTTTGACCCATGATTACTTGACATTCTGTCTGACCACCTTTTGGCATTCTCTTGGTGACAAGTTTTGCAGAAGATTTCTAACAGCCAAACAGTTAGCAATGTCTACAAACCAAGGTGCGTTAATAGACAAAGAAAATATATCTTCATGTGGAAAAGTATCTTTTACAAGGGAAACTTCACCCTCTTTGGTAAGCCTTGAGCGGAAATCAACAACAATGTTTTCCCTCTCAGGCTTGCCGAGGATTATAATGTCAAACTTCTACAACAAAAGTATCCATCTAGTCACCCTGCCATTACTAACGTGTTTATTCATGAGATAATGAATAGTAGAATAATCAGTATGTATAAACATAGGGAAACCATTAATATAGTGACAAAATTTCTTAATTGCATGGACAACAACAAGAAACTCTTTCTCAATTATAGTATAGTTCTAATCATCTGGAGCGAGATTCTTACTAATGTAGTAGATAACATAGGGATTTTGTTCTTCCTTCTATCCTCGTAAAACTCCAATAGTTTTGTCTGAAGCATCTATACAAATATGGAAAGGTAGAGACTAGTTTGGGCTCTGCAATACTAGTGCAACTGCCAAATTCTCCTTCAAAGATTCAAATGCAACCTAACATTGGGTAGTCCAGTAGAACTCTATATCTTTCGAGAGTAATTGGAACATGGGTGATTCTATCTTAGTAAAATTTTCAATAAATATTCGATAGTATCCGGAATTCCCTAGAAAACTATAAACATCCTTTTGAGTTGTAGGGACTAGAAGCTTTAGGATTACCTCAATTTTAGCAGGGTCCACTTTGATTCCTATGGGTCATATATGATGACCCAACACATTTCCCTTAGTGAGGATCATATGTAATTTTTCATTGCCAAGGGAAAGGTTTGTCTCCTGGAATCATATCAAAACTTTCTCAAGTTACTCAGGGATTCTTCAAAGGTATCCTTGTACACAATAAAATCATCCATGTATATTTCAACACGGTCATGGATCAAGTTGAAAAATATTCCAAGAACAGCTCTTTGGAAAGTGGAAGGATCCTTACACAATCCAAAATATGGTACCACTCAGTAAGCATAAGTTCCTTAAGGGCAAGTGAATGTAGTATTTTCTGGGTCTTTAGGGGAAATTTGTATTTGGTTACAACCATTGAATCCATTGAGAAAAGAAAAAAAATTATTGTCTTCCAAGGTATCTAAGACTTGATTGATGAATGGGAGAGGGAAGTAATACTTTAAAGTAGCCTTGTTTAGTTCCATATAATCAATGCATACACTCCATTTCCTATTCTTCTTTGGAACAATAACTAAAGGTGAGACCCACTTAATGTCAAAGATAGGATAGATAAAGTTTTCATTAAGGAGTTTTTGCAGTTCCTCTTTCATTATATCCCTCAAAGAAAGATTCATCCTTTGTTGAGGTTGTTTGATAGGTATGGAATCATCCTTAATGTATATATGATATGTACATAAGTTGGTATGGATTCCTTTCATATCAGTATAGTCCCAAGTGAATTCTCAACTAATAAGATATGATTCTCAAGGATGGAATCCATGGGAAATATTGGGTAGAATTGTTGTGTCAATTCGGCCAATGATCAGCAATTCTCTTTAGTAAAATTTATCAAAATATGTCCAACCGATATATAAGTAGGATGCCTAGCTATGTGAGGGTGTGTTATAAAAGTGAAAATAAGGTTATCCTTGGCATCTCTTTTGAATATCAAGGCTTGGTGCAAGGTCAAAATAGGATGAATGGTTTCTTCACCATTATATTCTATCCAGGGAGGATTTTCTGAATCAGGGGAAGGTTTAGCAGGGGGTTAGAGAGTAATACTTTTAGTGGAGTTTCTATGTGAGATAGTCATATCCCTTGGCCTACAACCAATATATTCATTAGTCGTGGCTATCTAGGGTCTACCCAAAATTAATGGATATCCCCCTAAGTTATCCTTTGGTTGAAATATTATAAATTCAGTTTGATACTCCCAAGAATCTACAGAAACAACTGCATATTATAAACCCCCCTCTGGTTTGATTGTAGACCTATCATATAACTGAATAATTGTGGAAGTTGAATGTAGACCAGGTAAGTTAAGTTTTTCCATCATTTCCTTGGCCATCACATTGAAATATGATCCTAATTCAATCAAGGTGTTAGGAATGGAAGTGTTATTGATATTAACTCTAACAACTATACTTCTAGGATATGCATACTTATCCATGAAATTTTTTCTTAACATTAGATCAGAAAATTTCCTCATCACATGGATAGTATTAAGGTACTTCTTATTTCTCCCTAGTTTTATTAGGAAAAAATCTCAAACAACCTTAGCATAAATCAAGACATCCTTGATGGCTTGGAATAAAGGTATTTTAACACACACATTTCTTGATTCCCCTAGAAAGTCAAATTCTTGTAACGTGGGGGTTTATCTATGCATAATCTCTCTAAATATGGAGGAATCAGAACTAGTCCTTCTAAGTGTGACTAGTTGGGATTCCTTGAATTAGTAGCTTGTGCTCATAAGGAACGGTTAATAGTATGATCATCCAGTTCAATGAGACCATCCTCATCATATTGTTCCTCGATAATGTGGGTATTTTATTTATTAACCACTTTTTCTGTACGCAAATGAATGTCTTCACGATACATTGGGGAAACAAAGTAAGTTGGAAAAGGGGGCAGATCAACATTGTAGGAGATCTAGAATAATTTATTATTTGGGTTAGGTATGGGTTGGGAAATTATCTAATATGATTTATGAGGAGTTTAGTTGGGTGGAAACTGCATATATTATGGATGTTGGAGTGGTGGATGTGTCTAAGGGGATATTTTTTGGTTTGTTGAGAAAATTTCTCGAAAGAAGAGTTCTCTCACCAACCTTATTTCCAAGGTTGGTTTTGACTTTGAGCATGGCATTGTTTACATGGAATGGATTAATACCAATTTTGAGGTGGATATTGATGTGGAACAAAATACTGGGAAGGATATTGTGCCATACCTAATGGTCATGGTGGCCATGGTCATTTTTGGGCTAAAAAAATACTTAATTTTTCCTCATTATCCCCTTGATATACTGCCTTAAGCTTTAGTAAGAAAGGAAGTTCTTAGTTGCATGAATTTAGTTACAGATAGAATATAACTCTACATTATTCAAGGGGAATTCTCGTAGAGGGTGATTCTTCCAATATTTAGAACATAATATGGGTAATGCCAAAAATTCCTCCTCTTTGTTCTTTATGTATTGCATAATGTCTAATTGAGAGATGATTGAACTAAGAATATTAGTTTTAAAATTATCTAATAGGTTCCCCAACTTATCCCTAGTAACCCTTCCTCCATATGACCTTGTTGTTTTTGTATCCCTAGGACATTTCCCATACTTTGCAGTGCCACATGAGTAGCATTTACACAACTCATAGATTTGATCACATATCATCTGGGATATGTCTCCATCTCTCATGAGGTTTAATACATTAATGCAGGCATCTCTAATCCCTCTAAGGATAATGATATACAAAGTCTCTAGTTTTTATTTGATCTTTTCAAGTTATACTAAAACCTCTCAACATATTCCTCTAGGATCTCATATTCCCTATGGTGCATATTGAAGATGTCCTCCCGAAGATTCCTAGCCTTGCAATAATCTTGATATTTCTTCAAGAATGTTTGCATCATTTCTTCTCATGTATGAAAAGTGTTTCCTTTGAGCCCCGTGAACCAGCAGAGTGTTTCTTCTTTAGGGTGTCTAGAAACAATTTAAATTTATGGGAATTAGAGGAGTAATAATAACTCTGGCATATGAAATCAAAATAAAAGAGGAATGTGTTTATATATTCTCTATCCATGCCAAAAATGTTAGGCATGGTAGAGGGTGGAATTTTAATCATTTGAACCATGCCATTTTATTCTTGGATGGGCCATTCAAATGTGATAGGTTCCTTTAAGTTAGAGCCTTCCCTTTTAGTAGCCATGTTTATTAATTCTTGTCTCCAAAATGCCACATATTCAAGAGAATCAATAGAGAAGTCAATCTCCTAAATAGGATTTTCTTAGTAGTATAATGCCTCTTGTGTGTCAATAGATTTCATAGTTGGAGAGCTTATAGTAGCATCAACTATAGAACCAGCCTCACATTAGGGGTTATCTACTGAATTCGATCATATTGTTCAATTGGAGGTCCATGCTCAGATTCTAGGATACCTTGATGGTTGCCTCCTTTTATAAGTCTTCTTGCTAGGGTAGTATTGATATGAGTGTCTCTTATAGCACCAAAAAATCATCCCTTGGTGTCTCTGAGTCTTCTCATGCATATTAATATGACATATTTATATGTAGAACACCTAGGATAGAGATTTAGAAAAGGTGTTGTCAACAGTTCCCTAAAATTATTTTTGAAGCATTTGTTATCTCCTAAATTGGTCTAAAACAAGTGTCCTATCTCCTTATTGCCTCCTTGGAAACAAAGCCAAAAATGATAGTTTTTTGTTTCCAATGGTTAAGAACATGTGTTATCTCCGGGGAGGTCACAAGTTCAAAACCGGCGGGGGGTAGGGATGCTCATATTGGCCCGTTGTGACAAGGCTGGAAGGGTAGACGACCCCTGGGATAGAGGTTTCACTCCGGTGGGGCCTCGGGACGTCTCGCCCCCTGCTGAGTCACAAGTTATTGGTATATCTGGCTTACGGGCTGTTGGATATACTCTTGGGAGGTTGCTGTTCCCATGNTGTTTACCTTCCTAAAGATAGCAGTAAGTTCAATTCACCATGTCATTTAATCATCAACCTGATGTTTAGTTATGCTTGTGAGACATTGTGTGTAGTATACATAGAGCGAGGCCCTTATATTGACTGACCAAAAATCATGTGCCTTATCAATTTAAAAACATTATAGAAAAGAGAATTAATTCATCTTAAAATCAAGCTACATCTATTCAAATACAAATTGAAGTAAAAATGCAACATGTAAATATTGAAATCATAAATTCATTTATTCACAATTAAACACATATAACCTATGGCTTGGTGTTAAGTTAATATCCCTTCTTAAACTGGAATCACTATGGGATTAACCCTATGATACCAATTCCTTTTCTCTCTTTTACTTAAGCTTGTAACCACAAGTAGAGCTAAGAATATTCTATTTTTGCAGCAAGAACAATATACATGAAACAAAATGAACAATTTCTTAACATAAATAAATATCACAACTAAGCTACAACATATGTATATATAGTGTGCATATTTATTTATCTCAAGTGGGGCCCCTCAAGGGTTCTTCCTGTGCATTAGCTACTGAGTCACCATGCACTCTACAAGAGGATCATGCACATGTAACAATCTCAACCATATATTAACCTATGAAAAAATATTACAATGCGATGGTGAAACACAGTAATGTCCCCCTGAATGCAAGGATACCCCTATTTATATAAGAGAGAAGAGAATTTACTCATTCCAAAATAAGAGAGACAAGGCTCCTTGATTTGATATTTAAGGTTTCAATTACAACTGATCTCAGAGTATTGTGATCCATAACTAATCATGGGTGGTCAAAATGAGATTCACACTCATACAATAAAAACCTAAGTACACGTTGGCTTCATATTAAATTATACTGGTAAGATTATGTATAGATGGAAGGAGGAAGGATACACTTGTGAATCCCCTTGAGCGTGTTGATTTTCTCCACATGTTAACAATAGACCTTTAGCTACTTTGATGGGGAGAGATTGCAAGTACCACTCACAAATATCTTCTAATCGAGGCCTATGCTTTTCCTGAAACCAATAATAAAATTGTTGAAACCTCACAATAAAATCCTAAATATATTCATGGTATTCCTTGCACATTTTTTTTCCAATTTGTGATAGAATTCCTCCAACTAATCATTTCCAAGAGAAACTTAAAAAAAAAATTAAATGTTTACAACCATGAAATGGTTGGATCAATAGAACTTTATACCAATCTTATAGTATTCCATTAAAAGTGAAGGAAAATAACATCCACACAACATGTTCTTCAACAATTTTCAACATGAAAAATCTACTCATGTAGATTTGAATATGCTCTAATGCAATTACATTACCTTCACTTATGAATGATGAAAAGAAATTAATTTCATTTCTTGGAAAGTCATGAAATGTTCCTGGAAAACACAAAGCAATGTTGTCTTTGCATGTAAGAATTTGGAGTGGACTCGTGAGATTTTAGTGCATTCATAAACAGAATGGATCCACATGGGTATGCTTGCCATCCACCCTCCTTTTAGCACTAAATTGTTGACATGGGTAAATGACCTTTTGAAAATTCACAAGTTTACCTAATGTAAGGGCCCAATTATACCTTTCTTTGTTGAAAACGGAAATCCCTTTGTTTTGGCCTGACATTCATATGCAAGGTAAGATATTATTTTAATGGTATTTATCTAATCTAATCTAATCTAAACAATGTAAATGCAGAAAATGAGAATGGGTTAAAAGTGGGGAGTGAGATGTAGGTAATAAAAAATTAATCTAAAGGAGCAAAGAACGAGATCTAGCAACACAATTGATAACAATGATAACAATCCCATTTGTTATAAAAAATGAACCTGAATCAAATCCTTCCAACCCCCCCTTGAAATGAAATGATTCAAAGGCTAAGAACATTTCTATATCACACAATTAGTTAGTAGCCAAGATGAAATAAAATGTGATTAGGCACATAAGAATAGGGAGAATAGTATACCAACTAAAGCATATACATAAAGAGATATTTTGAGAAACCAAAAAAAGTCTCCAATTTCTAAGAATATCCTTGCTTCATATCAAGAATTAGCAAGCATAAGATAACTGAGAACAAACATCATAATTCTAGAAGAGTCTCGTAGGTTATAATACTCGTACCCACAAGAACCAATATAATTGAGCAAGGAGAGAAGAGTCCCAAAACCATACACAACTCTATAATAGTATTATAACACTAGAAAATAATAATGTCATTATCAAGATATAAAATATAGCTTGCAACACCAAAAATATATCCCTTTACTTGAAGTAAAATCATACAAGAGTATTATAACACTAGCTAATAACAATGTCTTTATCAACATATGAAATATAGGTTGCAACACCAAAAATATATCCCTTTGCTTGAAGGAAAATAGTTCTATTTATATTTTTATTTGTATCCCTTGGCCTTCTGATTTTTATGGTTATTCATATACCCTGAGTGACCCTTGATCTTATAAATAACTATTGATCTCCTATCTCTTTGCTCATCACAAATTTATCTTATTCTCAAATTGCTTGATCAACTAATTATGAGAATAACTACATTATGAAATTAATAAACTACAACATTTTTCACATAAGGTAGGCTTCATCTGACACTGATGACATGATGACATACACTCCCATCATCAAGATGTGTGATTCCTCTTTCTTGTTTGCATACTTCAATTATTTGAATATTATCGCCTTGCATTTGCACTAAGATAGGATTTGCATTATCTTTGCATTTGTTGCTTGGCTAGAAGAAACATTCATCTCCCTCCTCATTTCATATTTCTCTAGAATGGTCTCAGTCAACCTTTTGTGTCCACCAACTACACTTCACATGAATATTCTTCCTTCATTCAATCATATGCACATGAAATATATAAGCGATAATCATAAAACTAGATGACAAAATGGATCATACCAACAAGATGAACCTAAATAGCTTAATGTTGTCAATAAATGCTTCATTATTGAAACAAATTACAATTGTGGAAATAAAATTGATGAATGGGAGGGAGATTTAAGAAATCCCATCCCATCCAACAAATCACATTTAGGTTCATGACTAGCTCCATAAAATTGTGATACGTTTCCTATGGTTGCAAATATTTATTTATCCTTCTCATGTCATAAACATCTTTCGAACCTGGTACTACTACACAACCCACTCTTCTACGTTTTTCTACCCTTTGACATAATGTTGAGGATGGTCCAAACAAAGTTCTCACAACCAATGATATGTAGCATCTTTCATTTTCATGTATTCACTTCCGCTAATAAGACGTCATGGACACCTTTCAACTTCATATTTCTCTTCCATATTGTTGGGACTAAGATTTGTAGAATATGATGAACAATCCTTATAAAATACTTATAATAGATGAAATTTGGAATTACCTATAGGATATAAAACATCAATATAGAAGCAAGTGCTTGGGTTCAAATATTATCATCCTTGGGAAACATTGCAAACAACATTACCAAAATCCCACAACATTAGTTTCTTAGTACTACTTGTTAATGCACATATGAACAACTATAATAATTGAGGATGATGTATATTAACCTTTGTAAGTTAACATAAGCATCTCTAGATATATTGGACTATATTTCCTCCTTGTCACTCATATGTGCATAGCCTTTTGTTTCCTATCAAATTATTTGAGAAGATATTTCATTGAAAATGGGAATGCTCATTTCGTCCATTATGATGTGTGAGGTTTCTATATATGAACTAACAAGTAGTTCATAATTGCTAAGAATCACACCAGTTGTGCCCATGAAATTTTTTTGATGAATAATCTGTGAAGAAAACATTGCCACTACTACTCCCAAAATATAAAGAGAAAAGTACCAACAATTAGAGGCTTGAAAGCTATGAAACCATGCTCTTTGCCTTTTATTTCAATGGAATCAATAATTTGTGTTTTTAAACATGGAGGTTTTATTCATGATTGTCTCTTCATTAAAATTTATAGATAACAAAAAATTCCTTTCACCATACAAGAGAGAAGTGAAATGGTAATTGATGTGCATGATATTGAACCAATGATGCTAGTGACATTAGAGTATCATCCTCACTTTGTTGTGTAATTTAGTGTATCTAGGGAGTATAATATGGGGTACCTAGGGAGGTACCCAAGGGGGATAATTATAGATATGTGGCCACATAGTGTGAAAGCAATAATTGTAAGAAGGCTTGCCAGAAGGTTCCTTTACTATAAAGTTCCTAGGAGATTCGATAGAACTATATAAAGAAGTAGAAGCAATGTAATGAGAGGTATCATGAAGTAATTGTAGCAAGAATTATCACCCTTAACCTATGTGCTTTGAATATGCTTTGTAGGAACTTGAAATATTTTGTCCGATTTAAATTTGATGAAATTATGCTTGCAACTAGGGTTAATAAAAACAATGACCTTCTCATGTTTAATACATCCATGAATATATAATAGGAATTTGTCACATGAAAATAAACCCTTGGTGATCTCTTTATCCTTATTCGTATAATGAGACCATCTATCTAAAGTATATTTTATCATATTCTTCATCTAAAAGTGTCATTTTCTCTTCATAGTTAAGTCCATATGATAAAGTTATTCTCCAAAATATTGGACGTTTAGACTTTATCCTATTTATGTATTCTTCAATACTAGGGCCATCATCTTTTCCTATTAAAAAAAAGCTTGCTTGGAAGAAAACCTGCAACAAAAAATAAGGTGTATAAAAATAACTCACTTTTTAATGGATATCCTTTGTGTAGCTAGGATTTTAGGTGGCTAATGTAAAATTATAATAATTTTGGCTATACTTCTTTGATTGTCTATTATGACCACAATTATGAAATTTCATGACCACTATGCAACTATTGGTACTGGTTTGACTGAAATATAGGTACTCTATCAAATTATTTATAATATTCAAACTGCACGATTGTCACCAAAAAAAACCTAAACAACTGATTTTAAATCAACGGTAACTCCACTTCTTGATCTCCAATTGATCTGAAATCGGATCCAGAAGCCTGACAGGGCTTGAAAAATGCTCAAAAATGAAAGTTCTCAGAATCCGACGAAACCTATGCCATTGTGTCTGTCTCGTCTTCCTGATTCCGATGGTATATTTACTTTGTCAAACGGAGTCCGTATGGAGAAGATATCGCATTCTGTCCGAAAAGTCAAACAAGCAAAAAAACATTTTTTGTTGACTGTGCAGTCCATACAGTCCGTACGGACGCTGACGTGGCAGGTCTGTACAGAGGACACGTGGTAGGTCTATACAGGTGACACGTGGTAGCCTCGAGTAGTGACACATGGCAGGCAGATTTGGACTTTTGGGCATACAGTTGGGCCAATCCCAAGGTGACACATGTCACCATTGGAAGGGTGACACATGGCACGGGATGATGTCAGCAGCTTACGTGTCAGGTGACTGGACAATACGGAAGATGACGCAGTGAATTGATGAAGCAGTATGGTAGATTGGCGTGGCTGGCACGTGGACCAATTGGTGTTTGACGCGTGGCGTATTGTGATTGGTTGTTGAGGTGTCGCGTGGCCCATTCATGGGCTGCCACGTGGCACCCCTTTATTGGTTATTGGGTTGTTCAAAATTTTGGTAGTCGACCGGATTCGAACCGGTGACCTCCTCCTCCACCTAGCGCCTTCGCAAGTGTCGTCCGACCAATAGACCACCACTTGTGACTTGTTATATGAGCGGGTTTCTTTATATTTGAGTTGATATAACAGTTGGTTTGGCGGGGGGTCGGGTCGGGGCTTAGCCCCGACCCAAGGTTGTATTACATTCCACATAGAACCATAACCATATAACTTATGCACGGGAGTTATTTTTTAAATGGGGTTTCATATGTATAGCCCGTGGACCATGCCTCCGATAATATAGCCCACGGTTCAACACATGTGCCACGAGACCGAGAGCTAACAGGGATGGCCTGCACTTAGCCTTTGGGCTAGCGCATGGCCACATGGTAGCATATGACCATTACAAAGGAGCGTGCACCCAACAAAGGGGGGATAAAGCCCGTATTTAACCATATTATAGTTAAAAGTGGGTTTTTAACTGATTTTTGGTTTTTTTAAATGTAATTAATCCATTTTTGGGAGTTATTGGGTAGTTTTGGAGCCTAACTTCTTGGAGGAAGTTGGATATGAGAAACTGCCTTCCCAACTATATAAACAAGGCCTGTTTGAGGCCAACGGGACAACTTTGGGGGCATTCAGAGTAGAATAATGCTGAGGAGAAGCCAAGCCAAAGCCATTTTGAGGCAGAGAAGCTTTTGAGGAGGAGACGTTGTCGGACCATTTCTGGGAGCTCCGGACGTCCGTTTTGCGTGCCGTTTTCTTTGCATGGTTCTAGAGATCTGGACGAACATGACCAGATCAGTCTTGTATCCATTTGGCATTGC
>SNQJ01S0099820.1:30973-47196 GCA_010110895.2 Picea sitchensis
GGGACCAAAATGTCTTATTGTAGGGAGGTGTGATCCAAAATCGGATCCAGAAGCCTGACAGGGCTTGAAAAATGCTCTAAAATGAAAGTGCTCAGAATCCGACAAAACCTGTGCCATTGCGTCTGTCTCGTCTTCTTGATTCTGGTGGTATATTTACTTTGTCAAATGGAGTCTGTATGGAGAAGATATTGCATTCTGTCCGAAAAGTCAAACAGGCAAAAAAAAAAAATTTGTTGATTGTGCAGTCCGTACAGTCCGTACGGACGTTGACATGGCATGTCCATACGCTGACGTGGTAGGTCCGTACAGACGACACATGGCAGGTCCGTACAGGCGACATGTGGTAGCCTCAAGTAGTGACACGTGGCAGGCAGATTTGGACTTTTGGGCGTACAGTTGGGCCAATCCCAAGGTGACACGTGTCACCACTAGAAGGGTGACACGTGGCACGGGATGACGTCAGCAGCTTATGTGTCAGGTGACTGGACAGTACGGAATATGACGCGGTGAATTGACGAAGTAGTACGATAGATTGACGTGGTTGGCACGTGGACCAATCGGTGTTTGACGCGTGGCATATTGTGATTGGTTGTTGAGGTGCCACATGGCCCAGTCATAGGTTGCCATGTGGAACCCCTTTATTGGTTATTGGGTTGTTCAAAATTTTGGTAGTCGATCGGATTCGAACCGGTGACCTCCTCCTCCACCTAGCGCCTTCGCAAGTGCCGTCCGACCAATAGACCACCGCTTGTGACTTGTTATATGAGCGGGTTTCTTTATATTTGATTTGATATAATAGTTGGTTTGGCGGGGGGTCGGGCCAGGGCTTAGCCCCGACCCGAGGTTGTATTACATTCCACATAGAACCATAACCATATAACTTATGCACGGGAGTTATTTTTTAAATGGGGTTTCATATGTATAGCCCGTGGACCATGCCTCCGATAATATAGCCCACGGTTCAACACATGTGCCACGAGACCGAGAGCTAACAGGGATGGCCCACGCTTAGCCTTTGGGCTAGCGCATGGCCACATGGTAGCATATGACCATTAAAAAGGAGCGCGCGCCCAACAAAGTGGGGCTAAAGCCCGTATTTAACCATATTATAGTTAAAAGTGGGGTTTTAACTGATTTTTGGTTTTTTTAAATGTAATTAATCCATTTTTGGGAGTTATTGGGTAGTTTTGGAGCCTAACTTCTTGGAGGAAGTTGGAGATGAGAAACTACCTTCCCAACTATATAAACAAGGCATGTTTGAGGCCAAGGGGATAGCTTTGGGGGCATTCAGAGTAGAATAATGCTGAGGAGAAGCCAGGCCAAAGCCATTTTGAGGCAGATAAGCTTTTGAGGAGGAGACGCTGTCAGACCATTTCTGGGAGCTCCGGACGTCTGTTTTGCGTGTCATTTTCTTTGCATGGTTCTAAAGATCTGGACGAACATGACCAGATTATTTTTGTAGCCATTTGGAATTGCAAAGATGTACTTTTGAGCTTTTGAACAGAAATAAAGAAGCCTCCCCCACAGAGAAAAAGGCCCAGAGATGTAGGCAAAGTTGTGCCGAACTCCGTTATCAATCTGTGTGTTATGGTTTGCTTTCTTTATTTCATTTCAGATATGCAAATGTATATATGGCTATAATAATTCCTCTTCTTTCCTCATTCTTCAGTAAGTTTTCTTAAATGGTTAATTAACGCATGCAAAATTAAAACTCAACCATAAGTCATTAAAAAATCCCGACGGATCACCAATTCATACAAAAAAAAATTTAATCAATTTTGTTTTCAAGAGGAACTCACATATATGGCTATGTTCTTCAAATTTTTCACATAAATTTCTATAAAATGAAGTGAATGATACCATCCTCTTTTTCCCTTGAGAAATATGCAAAACGAAAATAAATCTTCCCTTTTTTCCCAAGAAAGATTTGCGATACCACTTGTTGTGTGACTCAATAGATATGAAAATGGAAGATATACATTAACTTGAGAATAACATAAGAATTCTACACAATAGACATCAAAATAATGAACACAAAAATTGTAGTGAAAACCCTTAAGGTAGGGTAATGTCATTAATTATTCCTTATGGAAGAAACCACTCCACAAGTTATGCTTGCTACAATTACAATATTCTTCACAATACCTCTCATTACATTGCTTCTACTTATTTATATAGTTCTATCTAACCTCCTAATAACTTTCTAGTGAAGGAACCTTCTAGTATGTTGAACCTTCTAGTATGTGGAACCTTCTATTAAGACTTCTTACAATTATTTCTTTCACAATATATGGTCACCTATCTATCATTATCCCCCTTGGGTACCTCCCTAGGTACCCCATATTACCCTCCCTAGGTACATTACACACTTGTGCCCAAAATCAGTTATGATTTCCCATGAATTTTATTTCTTTCGATGAATACCTTTCTCATGGGTTGTGAGAGATCTCAACTTCAAGATTTGTTTCTCGTATTGCAAACCTTCATGAAATTTTATCACTACATTGAAGGCAATGACCAATTGATTATAAGTCTTCTTATTTAATAAATATGAAATTATAGATATATGTTTGGGAATATACCATGGAAAAACAATTATAACGTCTTCGAGAATACAAAGAAACATCACCATTTGTTTGAAAATAAAAATGGTGTGGATGTGTGTTTTATGGTCTATAGGTGTGAACAAATATAGACATGAACAACAATATGTCAAAAAAGGCTCACTATCCAAATCAATGTATTCACACCAATGGTACATATTTATAGTACAATGGATGATGCCACCTCATAGAGAGATTTTCTCTAGATCCTAAAATCATGCATGATGACTAGGCTAGGAAATCTTAACTAACGCATTAGTCATCACTTGAGGATATATTACTAATATCCTAAATGAATAATACAAATATAGGTGACAATTAGAATTAGTGATTGGTAAGGTAATCCATAGGCTAAAATTCCCCCCCTCAATCACAAGTTTGATCAATAATACTAGCAATTAAGCATAAACTAGTATCATTTCCAAGTCTTCATACTGAAACTCCTAAGTTTAGCCTCAATGAAGAATTTACTGAAAAACCCACCAATATGGATGTTGAATGGTTCAACTGAAATGAAATGGAAGAGAGTTGAGATATGGAAGTGAACAATTGCAATATCTGAACATTCCTTTATTTCTTGACAATTTGATCATGTTTCCAAGTATTTGAGCTTAGAAGAATATGATTTCTTCTGCTAATTGGTGAACATGTAGTTTCACCACTCTACTATCAGTGTATCATTGAAGTACTCTCTGAATATGTGTTTTGGGATAACCACTGACCAATTGATGCTATGTATTTGATGGTTTTCGGATGACCACTAACCAATTTTGACACTTTTAGGTGTCTAATAGCATCCAAATCATGTATCATGTGTATGATTCAATTGCAAGTCATTGAACCGTAATTTTTCCAAAATATGTCATCTACAAACTGTAGTTGCCCATTTGAAAATTTTCATGCCCATCTAGCATATTTGTTGTCAAAACTTTTGGTCTGGAAACCATATTCAATTCCATCATCAATTCCCCCCCTTTGTTAGCTGAAAGAAGAGACCAAAAGTGGTTTTACGAAAGATCTTCACTTGATTTGGGAAATACCCCCCCTTAAGGTGCACGATAGTTTCATCATTATACTTCCCCCTCTAAGTTCAAGAGAGTACCATATTTATTCCATTTGAGTACAATGCAAACTGGTCATGTGGAAACAACCACATGTTATCTCATCCCTTTAGGTCCATGCTCGAAAGATACGCCATAATGGGACCACTTATATGAGGTACAAAAAGGCTATGTGTTGCAATATTGGTATTTACTCAGGATTGAATTCTACGGTAAGACTTATATAATCGCTTGGTTGTTGATGACAACTGCCAAGGATCGATCCACTCATAGTGAATATTCAATGTTGTAGGTTTCTTCAGTGTTGAACATCTATCTGAAGAATGGTTATGCTTGCCACAATGCTGGAAAGGATGGAGATCAAAACACTAATTCTCCATGTGACCAACTCAATTGCAATGTTGGCACTTTTCATTCTGGTGTTGAATGAAAACAGGTGAAGTTGAAACTTCTTGTAGGAATCCAGCACTTTGGAACTGGATTGGTCTGGAACAATCGGGAATATAAAAGGTAGCTTCCTTGTCATATCCAAGTCATGTTCTATGATTTTTTTTGTTGATTTCTTCCCAAGGTCTGATGATGGGTGATGCAGCCCTCCCAACCCGCAGATCGGAAGTCCACGCACACAGGATCTTTCCTCTTCCACTGGCCCAAATAGCTCTCAACAATAGGCTCTTCTATTTCCCTTTTGGGAAATCTGCACCCACAAATAACCTGGAGAAATTCCCTCTTCACGTTTTGGGAGATCAGACTTCATGATTTTGCGAGTCTTGTAATCAAATGTCTTATCCCTCAGACCCCCGAAACCTGAATAACCAAACTTTGATGTTCAATCACCAAAAGAAATCAACGGATGTGATTCCCCGCTTGATCCAATGGTCAGCACGATTTTCGCTTATCGGAAGTTCGAGACTCTCGATACCAAAATCTCTTGTCGACGCAAACCCCGAATTCCTGAATCCCGATATCAATTTCAGTTATTCGGCTTTCGTGAGTTCGCGATTTGTGGTGTCATGCAAATCTGCTCCACGACCTCCGAAATCTCGACTTTCTATTTCCTGAAATCCCAAAATGTCAACCCTTGACATGATTCCCAGAGTTGGTCCCACAACTAGACTTTCCACCTTTTCGGGACTTTTCACTTCGCGAGTCTTAATGAAAATATTTCGGGACTTCAATCCATGAAACCCCGAAATGGAAATCCACGACCAAATCCAATGACTCCTGTTGGCTTGGATCTACGAATCTGTCCCTCCTGAGCTTAAACCCTTTGAAAACACTCGTTGTAACTCCCCCGCTACTCCGCGAGATCTGACGGCTCGCGGGACTTTGTGAATTCTCCACGAAGAATTCCGACCATCCGTTCTCCCTTCTAAGAACTTCTGCAACTTTTACCAAAGTGTTTTTCAATGGTACTTAACCTCATGCGACACAAACTTGCGACGCTTTCTCAATGCTCCAATGCACAAACTTCCTGTGCTTCTCTTCGACAATTTCGAAGGCTTTATCCTTCCTGGATTTTTCCGACTCTGAGTCTTAAAGAAGACTCCTGCACACACTCCTTGCAGAAAATTCTTCAATTACTTCCAATAATTCAAGTCCTTCGACTCTGCGCACTCCCTACAGTAGTAGTCCTTCAACAATTTACTCAGGTTGCAAACTCTGAGACTTTACTCAGCCTGCGCACTCCTTGCATGGCTCCTGTGCCTAGCTACACTTCTAAGGGAATGAGAACAAAATCTATCTTATCTGAGCTTTCAGAGACAAACCTCTGAACCCTTTGTCAACTCACTCCTTGCGGACAATTCAACTGCACTCCTTGCAAGAACTCTTGCTCCGATAAAGAAACAATTGCAACTCATTTCCCTTACCCTCTCTCTCTCTCTCAGATTTCAAACATTTAACAAGAAATCATACACACATAGAATTAACAACAAATGCATGACAGAAAGAGTAAAACATTCATAAGCATAACATTCAACAATACATACGCAGAGAATATTTGAACACCATGAGTCTAAATCAAAACCCTTTTTGTACTAATCCAGAACTTTTGTACATGGAATTCTTTTACACATCTCTTAGATTCTTCTCTTCAATTCTCTATTCTCTCAATTGACATAATCATCCCTTGTTACAATACACAATGAGGGTGTCTATATCCTGTTTCCCTCTTTCATTCTAAACTATCTAATCTACGCATTAAATTCTATCTACTTTCATTAACTACTATAAATGCCTTCTACCTACTATGGACGAGAGAGAATCGCTCAAGGTCCTTTTACATTATACAAGTGTCCCTCTGTTTAATGATCTCATTGTCATTTCATAACATTTTCAAAATTTGCACTGGGTGCTTTTCCAACTGTCTTTTATCTCTGCGCTGGCTCGCTTAAGATGCTCATGCATCATACTCCCTTGCTTGAAAGTTTTCATGGGCTCCTGTCCATGAGCTCGCGCATGGTTTGTCCATGCTTCTGGATCTCTACTCTGTTTTCCCAGCTGGCATATTCAACTGGATGGCCCTTCCATTTGACCAAATACTCAAAGTATTTCTTTTGCTTGGTCTTCTTGTTGACCCTTTTGTCCAGTATTTGCTCCATATGCATCTTTTCTGCAACTGGCATCTACTTTCACCACTGAACCTCTGGTTGTTCATTTCCTATCCCTGCTTCCTCAGCTTTATAAGGATACAAATCCGAGATATTGAATATCGGAGAAATTCTGATCCCATCGGGTAATTCGATCTCGTAAGCATTTGCCCCAAATTTCTTCAAGACTTTGCATGGTACAATTTTCTTCATGGTCCAAATTTTTTTATTATATGTTCCTCTCAGGAACCTTTCTCTTCTCAAATGTGTGAGGATCAAATTGCCAACTTCAAATTTAAGCTGTCTCCTGTGTTGATCTGCCCTCCTCTTATATTCCTGGCTCGAACTCTGCAATCGTTCCTTCACCTAGCTGTGAAGTTCCTTCATCGCCTCTGCGAAATCTTCTGCACTAGCGCTCCTAGTCGTAGTCTGTTCTGAATCTCTCAGCTCGGAAATTCCTCTCGACTGCATGCCATAGACGATATGAAATGGACTCTGCCCCGGGCTTCTGTTAACTGAGTCGTTATAAGAAAACTCTGCCTGTGGTAATATGTTATCCCACTGGTTGTGGTGTTCTGTCACCAAGCTTCTCAGCAAGTCTCCCAGACTTCTATTCACCACTTATGTCTGTCCATCCACCTGAGGACGATAAGACAAACTGAATGAAAATTTAGTTCTCAGCTTCTTCCATAAGGTCCTCCAAAAGTGTCCTACAAACTTAGTGTCTCGATCCGAAACTATGCTTCTTGGTAAGCCATGAAGTCGAACGACTTCTTTGAAAAACGGGTTCGCAAATGTGAGTTGCGTCACTGATTTTATGACATGGTATAAAATGTGCCATTTTCGAAAATCTATCCACCACCATAAAGATTGATTCAAAGCCTCTTTTTGTTCTTGGCAACCCCAATATGAAGTCCATGCTGACTGCATCCCACGGCCTGTCAGGTATGGGTAACGGTTGATAAAATCCTGCATTCTGCCTCTTTCCTTTTGAATGTTGACAAATTCTACATCTGTCCACAAATATTTTGACGTCTGCTCGCATTCCTGGCCAAAAATATGACTCATTCAACTTTGTGAACGTCTTGTCGTGACCGAAATGTCCGACCAATCCTCCACTATGTTTCTCCTTCAGCAAATTCTCCCTCATGGAGCTTTTTGGAATACATAGCTTATTACCTTTAAACAGTAATCCTTCCTAGATCATGTATTCTACCCATTGGATTCTATCTCTAAGAATTGGATTCTCAGCTGCTTCGTATGCTTCTTTAAAATCTGGATCATCTTTGTACATCTCCTTGAGATCATCAAAACCCAATGTTTTGACTTTGAATTCTTGCAATAGAAAACACTTCCTGCTCAAAGCATCAACAACTTTGTTAGCAGTACCAGAAATATGTTTAATCACAAAAGTGAAATTTTGCATATATTCAACCCATTTTACATGTCTTTGATTCAACTTTTTCTGTTGAGTCACAAACTGCAATGCATGATTATCACTGTATAAGACAAACTCCTTTGGGATCAAGTAATGTCTCCATTTCTTCAATGCTTGAATAATAGCATAGAAATCCTTGTCATACATGGAGTATTTTATCTTGGCTTCATTCAGCTTTTTGTTGAAGTATGCTATCGGCCTGTCTTCCTGACTCAAGACTGCCCCTATTGCAAATCCACTTGCATCGCATTTCACTTGAAATGTCTTTTGGAAATCAGGCAACACCAGGATTGGTTGTTCCGTGATCTTCCTTTTCAACAAATTGAAACTCTTTTCGGCTTCTTCTGTCCAGTGAAAAGACTTGTGTCTCTTCTTCATTGTGTCCATCATCGGTGCACTAATCCCACTGAAATTACTGATGAACTTTCGGTAGAAACTAGCCAATCCGTGAAAACTTCTCACCTCAAATATATTCTTTGGTGACGGCCAATTCTTGATTACCTCCACTTTATCTGGATCCATCCTCAACTTATCTACAGAAATAACAAACCCCAAATAAATGAGCTCTGTCTTCATGAATGAGGATTTCTTCATGTTTATGAGTAGCTTATCCTGATGTAACCTCTGCATCACTGTAGCCAAATGTTTCAGATGCTCTGCCTTTGTTTTACTGAAAATCAATATGTCGTCAAGGTACACAATGACAAATTTGCTGATGAAATCCTTGAGGACTTCATTCATCAATCTCATGAAAGTACTCGGTGCATTTGTTAAACCAAATGGCATGATAAGCCATTCGTATAACCCTTCATTGATTTTGAATGTTGTCTTCCATTCGTCACCTTCCCTCATGCGAATTTGGTGATAACCACTTTTCAAATCAATCTTCGAAAAATATTTTGCTCCACTCAAGTAATCCATCAAATCATCCATCCTTGGAAATGGAAATCTATACCTGATGGTTATCTTGTTGATCGCCCTTGAGTCAGTACACATCCTCCAGCCTCCGTCTTTCTTCAGACTGAGTACTATCGAAACAACACATGGACTCAAGATTTCTCTGACCAAACCTTTGTCCAACAAATCCTGGACTTGTCTCTTGACCTCTTCATTCTCCTGCAGCGTCAATCTATACGCTGCTTTATTTGGAAAACTAGCTCCTAGTATGAGATCAATATGATGACTAACACTTCTGATCAGTGGCAACGAACGAGGTAGTTCGTCCACTACTATGTCAGCAGCCTCTTCCAGCAGTTCCTAAACCTCTTCTCGTAAATCATCTACCGTTGTGCTGGTTAAAATAATCTTTGGCTTCCTGACCATAATGAATTGCAGTTCTTCTTTCTTCTTAACCTCTGTAAGAAGTTCCTTCCCACTCATGAGAAGTACAGTGTTGCTTACTTTCGGTTTCACCTCTTTATCTTTGATCGAAAGAAACATGTGAGTTCTCCCATTTTTCTCTAGGGTGTATGTGTTCAGCTTCCCATCATGAATCGCATTTCTGTCATATTGCCACGGTCTACCCAACAATAGATGACAAACATCCATAGGAATAACATCACAAAGTATATTATCATTATATCCTCCTATCTTAAATTCAACTAAACACTGTTTAGTGACAGTTACCTAATGTCCTTTTTGTAGCCATGAGACTCTGTATGGACTTGGATGATCAATCGTCTACAGCTCCATCTTTTCTACCATCTCTGTTGAAATGAGATTATCCGTGCTACCACTGTCCACAATGACTTTGCATACCCTGTCCTTGGTTTTGCATGCAGTCCGAAAAAGTCTGTTTCTTTGGACTAAACTCTCCACCTCCTTCTCTGGTGTCAAAAGAGATTTTCGCATCATTAGTGATCTTCCGCCTTCAGCATCCTCTGCCCCAACATTCCACCTTTGTTCTTCAGAAATGTGAGCCTCACCTTCCTCTTTCTTTTTTTCTGGACACTCATAAGACTTGTGTCCATTCATTACACATGTGAAGCATTTCACTACTCCACCTCTTCCTCTTCCTCTACCTCTAGTACGAGGAAAAATATTATTATTAGCATAATCTCCTCTCTGATCAGCATACTGCCCTCGTTGTCCATCGTATTGTCCTCGTTGTGAGCTTCCACCTCTCTCAATCGGAGGTTGAGGTTTCATTCCATTCTTCTTTATGCTTCTGACTTCTATCTTGGACAACTGACTTTCCCTTGGGCTGACTTCTTCCTCTACCTCTTTGACCCTGCTTTTGGCTCAACTTCTCTTCCACCTTTAGAGCCATTTGATAAGCATCTTCCACTGTTCGGATGGTCATCATGCTCATCTCATCCTGAATTTCGTATCTCGGGCCATTCATATACCTGGCAACTTTTTCATCATTACTTTCACGATGACCTGCTCTGATGTTCAGCCTATAGAACTCTTCAGTGTACTCCTTCACTGTCATCAGCTTCTGTCTCAAGTTCTGCATCCTTAGAAATAGAGTAATTTGATAATATCTGGGGATGAATTTTGCCTTCATCTTTGCGATCATCCTGTCCCAACTCTTGATCTTTTGCTTGCCTTGGCAGCGTCTGCCAGCTTGTAGCTCATCCCACCACAATGTTGCATGTCCCTTAAGTCTCATGACAACATGTTTGACCTTCTTGTCCTCTTCGACATATTCATAGTCAAAGTATGTGTCCAGAGCTCTGATCCAATCTAGAAGCTCCTCTACATCCAGATTTCCCTCATAAACTGGAATGTCCATCTTGGCTCTTACACTCATTCTTGCAACAGCTCTAAGCAAGCGTTCATTTGCTGCATCTTCTACTGTGATTTCTTCTTCTCCATGTCCAGCTTCATCTTCGCTTTCAGACTCACTGACATCTCCAACATCAGTTTTGTGCCTTTGTCTTATTTCCATGTCCACGAGTTTGGCACGTTTGTCATGCAGATCTCTTTCCACCTCTGGATTATGCATCTACCTTCCCCTTCCTCTGGACATCTCCCTTTCCTCTTCTGGATCAGGTGTTTGTCTATCCTTTCTTCTCAGCGGCATGGTGAATTCTCCTTTTCCCTGCTACAGAAAGAAAAGAAACATTTCTAAGCTCTGATACCAAAGATGACGCAGCCCTCCCAACCCGCAGGTCGAAAGTCCACGCACATAGGATCTTTCCTCTTCCATTGGCCCGAAGAGCTCTCAACAATAGGCTCTTCTATTTCCCTTTCGGGAAATCTGCACCCACAAAGAACCTGGAGAAATTCCCTCTTCATGTTTCAGGAGATCAGACTTCACGATTTCGCGAGTCCTGTAATCAAATGTCTTATGCCTCAGACCCCCAAAACCTGAATTACCAAACTCCGATGTTCAGTCACCAAAAGAAATCAACATTTGTGATTCCCCGCTTGATCCAACGGTCAACATGATTTTCACTTATCGGAAGTTCGAGACTCTCGATACCAAAATCTCTTGTCGACTCAAACCCCGAATTCCCGAATCCCGATATCAATTTCGGCTATTCGTCTTTCGTGAGTTCGCGAGTTGCGGTGTCATGCAACTCTTCTCCACGACCTCCGAAATCCTGACTTTCTATTTCCTGAAATCTCGAAATGTCAACCCTCGACACGATTCCCGACACTGGTCCCACAACTAGACTTTCCACCTTTTCGGGACTTCTCACTTCGTGAGTCTTAATGCAAATATTTCAGGACGTCAATCCATGAAACCCTGAAATGGAAATCCATGACCAAATCCAACGACTCCTGTTGGCTTGGATCTATGGCTCTGTCCCTCCTGAGCTTGAACCCTTTAAAAACACTCTTTGTAACTCCCCTGCTACTCCGCGAGATCTGACGGTTCGCGGGACATTGTGAATTCTCCATGGAGAATTCTGACCGTCCGTTCTCCCTTCTGAGAACTTCTGCAACTTTTACCAAAGTGTTTTTCAACGGTACTTAACCTCCTGTGACACAAACTTGCGACGCTTTCTCAATGCTCCAATGCATAAACTTCCTTTGCTTCTCTTCGACAATTTCGAAGGATTTATCCTTCCTGGATTTTTCCGACTCTGAGTCTTAAAGAAGACTCTTGCATGCATTCCTTGCAGAAAATTCTTCAATTACTTCCAAGAATTGAAGTCCTTCGACTCTGCGCACTCCCTGCAGCAGTAGTCCTTCAACAATTTAGTCAGGTTCGCAAACTCTGAGACTTTACTCGGCCTGCGCACTCCTTGCATGGCTCTTGTGCCTAGCTGCACTTCTAAGGGAATGAGAAAAAAAGTTATCTTATCTGAGCTTTCAAAGACAAACCTCTAAGCCCTTTGTCAACTCACTCATTGCGGACAATTCAACTGCACTCCTTGCAGGAACTCTTGCTCAGATAGAGAAACAATTGAAACTCATTTCCCTTACCCTCTCTCTCTCTCTCAGATTTCAAACATTTAACAAGAAATCATACACACATAGAATAAACAACAAATGCATGATAGAAAGAGTAAAACATTCATGAGCATAACATTCAACAATACTTACACAGAGAATATTTGAACACCATGAGTCTGAATCAAAACCCTTTTTGTATTAATCCAGAACTTCTGTACATGGAATTCTTTTACACAGCTCTTTGTTTCTTCTCTTCTATGCTCTATGTTCTCAATTGACATAATCATCCCTTGTTACAATACACAATGATGGTGTCTATAACCCATTTCCCTCTTTCATTCTAAATTGTCTAATCTACGCATTAAATTCTATCTACTTTCATTAACTACTATAAATTCCTTCTACCTACTATGGATGAGAGCGGATCGCTCAAGGTCCTTTTACATTATACAAGTGTCCCTTCGTTTAATGATCTCATTTTCATTTCATAACATTTTCAAAATTTGCACTGGGTGCTTTTACAACTGTCTTTTATCTCCGCGTTGGCTTGCTTGAGATGCTCTTGCATCAATGGGCTTGGAAATATTTTTCTGAACTTGTTTCTTTGAAATCTTTGGAAGTGGATTTACTGTATGTTGTTGCATCATTGAAATAGTTTCTTCACTGAACTCAAAAGAAAAATTTTGAAATGTAGGTTCATGAATAAATTCATCTTTGTCTTCATATGGAGTTGTATTACTGAGTTTCTCCTTCATTGACTGTTAATCAAAAACATCATCATCATATAGAGGGGTGTGCTGAATAAAAACTAGTTCAGAACACTTCATTGGCTATTGATTTTTGAGATCTATCAACTCATCATTCAGTAGCTGGGATTGTGCTTGAAGGATTCTAACTTTAGCTTTTGTCACTTGCAAACAAGTTAGCACTGATTGAAGAATATCTTTGTGAAGTATGACTATGTTGTCTTCAACACTGATTATTAGAGTATTTAGTAACTCTAGTAATTCATGACTTCACTCCATTTTTAACCTGCTCACGTGAACTTGACACTCACTTGATTTTTTCATGTTTTCTTGTACTCATTTGAATTTGTTTCCATGAACGCACTCACTTATACTTTCATGCTCACTTGAAGTTTCTCTCTTGAACTTACTTCTAGGAAGTTGAGGATGTCAGTTACCACTGAAAATGCATCTCAAAGTATTACAATGATTGATTGGCAGGCACAACAAGTGGAATTTGGACTCAAAAAATAGAGGGTGTCGAATTCAACCAAGAATGCACCCAAAAATTACAATGCAATTCAACTTAGATTTGATTTGAAACTTATAAAAATTATTCCAAGTTGAGCTTGATTACTTACAAAAAATACTATTTGCAAGTTTACAATGAATGTCAATTTAAAATTTGAGTTGATCTTCAAATTTGATGATGCTTTGAGACCTTGGTTATGATATTGATGTGTGCAATGTTGATGTGATTTCCAATTTGATATCTTCATTGTTGCTTGATTACTCATTCTTCAATGTATGTTCTTCAATGGAATTAATTGTCTGCTTACATTAACTTGTTGTGGATTTCATGTGTGTATAGTTGTACAATAAATTATAAGTGTAGTGTCAAAACTAGACACAAAACACTATGAAAACATTCAAGGAATCATTCACCATCGCACACAATGTAAGGTATTCCTAAGATCATCGTATTCAATTTCGGACGGATCTAGGACATAGAGAAAAAGACTTCAATTTTATTATGAGTATCGCTCTTACAATAACAGTGCTCAAATACATTTTGAAGCTATCTTGGTCTTCATAAAAAATATAAAATTGCAATGGCTCATTAGGATGAAGCTTCCATCTTAAACTATGAATCTTCAATTACATGAATATCCCACATAAATCCTCTTATCACTTTCATCACATAAAATTTTACTCATCCCCCCCTCAAAGTAAACAATACTTTGAATTACAACATAAAAAATAAAAAATAAATAAATAAAAATCCACATTTAAAATGATGTTCTAGTGCCCTTTTTGAAATTGACACTTTGCCTTTTCCTAATAACTCCCAATTTCAAAGTAGCTCCCTTTTCTTTTGTTTACACTTAAAACTAGCATACCCCTAAAGCAGGGGAAGGGAACACCAAAGTGGATTGGGTGATTATCTTGTTTAAAGATAAGTGAAGTTCTTTTTTTAATGGTCCATAAATAACTAATTAAAAAGATCCTCTTAATGGATAAGCATCAATGGAGAGATGGTGGGAGGATGTGATAGACAAGGTCGAGAGATACCTTATCCAATCAGGCAAGGTCAATGAAAATCAAGGTAGATACTAGATCGTTGTCAAGTCAATTCGAGGTCAAGAACAATCAGGGATCCTAATGGAGATTTGGAAAAAACTTCATGCCTACCCAAATGAGACATGTGGCAATAATAACATAGTGGGCATATATGAGGAGAATCTCCCAAAATTTGTTGTAATAGGAGGAAATAGAGGATCTAGCTAGTACAACCTACCTATTCAATCGAGTTCAATAATCCATTGTGCATGAAAGAATCATCATGTCAAAAAATTTCCATCCATTATAACACATTAACTTTGACTTTGATGATTATCATTTACTAAGGTATATATATTTAAACAAAAACCTTCATTTACATACATTTATTTCCAAACAAAAATTTAATTTATAGAAATTAGAGACAAAATCTTCCATAAAAATTTTGTTTCTATTTATTATGTATAAATCATACACTTGAAAAAAAATAAAAATACAAATACATATACATATGTAGTGCATAAATTATACCTCCCCAACTTATCTTTTATAAATTTTGGGGCATGAGATTACATCATAAAATAATTCATTAAAAACCTATTGAATATAATATAATTACTAACAAAATAAAAAGTCAAATCAATAATATTATATCGATAAAAAATTAATATTCATTATCATTGGTTATTAGTATTTCTTGATATTAAATTGCAATGTATTATATAGATATAATAATATAATACATTAAATTATTTTTAAATATTATGTTTATTTGTTTTGAAAAAACTTATACTTCACACTTAAAGAGAAAACTTTTGGCTACATAAAATCCACTGGTTAGGAAGATATATGTTATACTTTAAGGTTACGGTGAGAGTTAAATTAACAAACACTAACTTATTAACATCAACACCGACTTTTCTGTGGTTTTAGGTTTTGAACGAGAATATTATTTCTTTGCAATTTTTAACGGGAATAATACTTCTTTGTTGTTTTGAAATTATCTCTCTTTTTTTTTATAAGGAGATATTTTATTTCTAAGATTATATATCTAGGATTTTGAACGAGATTAATACTTATCTTTGGTTTTTACCTTTTTTACCCAGTTTCTTCCGACTTCTCTGCGGTTTTCGGAAATTATTTTTGGCTTGTTCAAAAGGTTGAGCAATTGGACATCTGAAATGAGATGAGTCAATTTTTACTTTGATTCAATTTTAATTTTACTTGAAAATATTTAAATATATTTTATTTATTTATTATTTTAAGTTTCATAAGTAAAAGTTGATTTGAGAGATAAAGTCAATCCATAATAATAATTGTTACAAATTTTTTCTCTTCTTTTCAATATGAGCACTCCACCACCTATTCAAAAAATCAGCCTAACAAGGGGAGGCCCCCCAAAATCACCCTAGAGATCCTTTAAGATTATATGGAATCAGTAGAAAAAATAAGAGAAGAGAGAGATGCCAAAATCTAAATAGAGTTAGAAACATTATAAAAAAGGAGTGAAGAAAGGGACGTAAAACTCCAAATACAGCTAAAGGCAATGATTGATAAAAAAATTAAAGATACCATTCAAACTCAAATAGAGGATAGTTTCTTAGGGTTCAAGAGTGAATTGCAAACAATGAAGGATAGAATTCAAGAAATGGGAAAACATAAACAATCAACCCAAGAAGGAGGGGTTGACGAAAATCACAACTTGAGAGATAGGATTAAAGAGCTAGAAGAAAAACTAACAAACAATTTGATCCTCAGTAATATGGAAAACAAATTGGATATCAAACCCATCAAAGAGGAAATGAATAAGCTAATCGAATTGGACCATGAGCGTAACAAAAGAGCCTTGAACCTCATAATTGTTGGTATAAAAGAACAACAAGAGGAGGATACGC
>SNQJ01S0099821.1:35546-56029 GCA_010110895.2 Picea sitchensis
CCCCCCCCCCTCTCAGTTAGTTCATACCTATAACAAGAACTCCTGAAGTGGATTATCGATCACATTGACACACAAATATTTTTGATTAATGATGACAATGGTGAGTGTGTCGAGGTTTTCCTTCCAGTGAAGGTTCATAATTACTACAAGTTCAGAGAGCTAGAGGAGCATCTGAACACTGATTTTGTTATAAGATTTTATGAGAAACATGACATCAGCAAGATGATGGCATTGTGGTGGACAGAGGATACAAATTTCACCAATCGAACCTCCGACTGGTGCCCGATGGTCAATTTAAGGGAGTCGTATATCTATCTAATGGTCCTCCTCTGTCGGTTGGATAGGTAGAAAGATTTATCTAGGTTTTCATAGGCTTGGATGCCTCTAGATTATACTATAGCCATTTCTAGAATAGGTTTAAAATGGGGTGCCATCATCTCCAAACAACTGAGCGCTTTCATTCGACAGGCTCAGACGCCGAAAGAGGGAGAAACCCCATCCTTCTATATGGCTTCCTACTTATTGGACGTCATCTGTGCCAGAAATTCCTTTGCCAAAATGAACTTGAGCTGACACACCTCAGAACACCCGGTCCATGTATATTTCGTCATCTTATGTGAAAAAAGGCACAAGAAATCCTACTCTCTCATCTGCGATCAATTTATCACATGTATTCATTTTATGTTGTTCAAGAAAGAATGCCCAAGAGTGTCGACTGCAGCTAAAAAGATGATATCAAAGGTTGGCCATTGGTACCTAGATGAGTGCCAAACCTATATCAAGGTTTTAGGAGCCACTAGAGCACTGCGCCTTCTACCTGTGTATTTTTCTGATCGACTGGTGGTAGGGGAAATCTGTTATCAGACCATCCTGCAAGGATACAATGCTACTCTGGTAAAAGATAAGAAGAGAGAATTCATACCTTATGGATTTCATATAGATTTCTACATGGTAAAGGACACCACTCAGGCCAAGAAATAAGGGCTAATCCAATTGGATTTCCAATTCCAAATTGGCCATTTTCACAAGCACGACCCCAAGGGTCTAGTCTTGAAGCACACATTGCAAGTATCATCCTATTGACCATACACCCATGATAGGTTTGAAGATGAGATATACATAGAAAACACAAAATATTGGGATGAAGTTGTGGAAAGGATGGTCGA
The DNA here is from genome assembly GCA_010110895.2 of Picea sitchensis. Classification (NCBI taxonomy): domain Eukaryota; kingdom Viridiplantae; phylum Streptophyta; class Pinopsida; order Pinales; family Pinaceae; genus Picea; species Picea sitchensis. Next base: position 36,713 of record SNQJ01S0099821.1, read on the forward strand.
TGCTAAGGCAACCAGGTTCAAGGCCATGATCCTAGATGAGCAAGCAACAACCTTGGAACAATCCACGTAAGAGGACCTCAAGGCCAGAGAAGGAGTGGAGGCGACCGAAACAACATACATTCCTCAGGTAACCCTGGTATAAGATAGAAGTTCCCCTGAGGCTTAGGATGCATGGGAGAAAGGGTTACTCATGTATGAGAAGGAACAACAGATTATGAGTCAGATTCAAGATAACCCAGACCTCGTCAGGCTGCCCAGGCTCCCGCCTGATAGCTCAGAAGAAATCTCGGTGGGACCAAGTAGCCTGTAACTGATAAATCTCGATAAAATCAATGAGTTAGATGAAATTGAATCTACAACACCACCAGCCAGGTCACCGACATATGTGGTGACTCATCCAAAAACAATTGGGGTATCAGTAGAAACAAGTGCATAAAATCTTCTCCACCAGATAATTAAAGTTTATTTAGATGATGAGAGCCCATAAGCATCTCTCGGGACCCCTGTGCAAGTCGAAGAAGAAAAGGGATCTGAGAAGACATCTTCTCCTATCCCTAAATTCCAAAGAAAGGAGGTTCCACAGAAATAAAAGGAAGCCAAGAGTGTCCTAGACACAAAAATTCTCTATGTGCCAGAATCTCAAGTGGATAGTTCGAAAGACCAACCGAGGTCGGATGAGCTAGGGGAAGAAACCCCACAGCAAGAAATCGACGTTTCAAATGCCGATGAACAAGTAAGTATCAAGTCTATTCAAAAAACCTCTAATTCACTCGATACTCAAATTCATGACAAGCAACAGATAGAGGCTGGGCCTTTGGAGCACCACGAGGAAGTTCAAGAACCTAATCTTGAATGAATATACACCACCAAAACTCTAGGAAATACACTCACATGGGGTGATCAGCAGATTCCCGAACCAGTAGACGAAGTGGATGACATATATGCTATAACATATGATTGGAAAAGGAAGGCCATCATCCAAAGAACAACTAAGAAAAGGAAGATCACACTAGATCGCTCCATCCTCATCACTATAGAGGAAAATTTCATAAACACAGAACAAGCCATAACATATGAACTTATCAGTGTAGGGAAATCGATCTCAGATGATACCCTAGATAGATCCAAACGAGATGAGAAATAGTTGGATACTACCTTGAAATAATTGGAACATTTATGCCACCTGGCTAAGTACTATCAGGACAACAACCAAGTCGTGGTGCACCTAAGGAGCGAGTTCGAAGAGGCCTATCGAAGGTTCACTAATGAGAAAAATATTTTCACTGCAAAGATAGCTGAGCTCTAGGAAGATATGATCATGGCACTTGTGATGTGCAAAGATATGGAGCATTGGTACGAAAAGGCACAGTAGGCTATGGAGAGAATCGACTACATTGGTGCAGTCCAACAGGGCTGAGAAAAAGAAGAACACGAAATTCGGGTGGTGAGCGAAATCAGTCTGGCCCGCATAAATAAATCGACCGAATATTGGGAAAGAATATCTCAGTAACCACATCGAGAAATTCAAAATCAATGGGCTAAGTGAGAGAAACACTGGGATAAGATCAATCGTGTGATGAAGGATATCAGACTCTCCAAGTTCGGTATGCCCGACGACTTTGTTGACTTGCGCAACATGGTCAAGTCCCACACTAAGCAAGATTCATCATGGGCTAAAAGACTGGCAAAGGTTACCAACACAGCACCAGGACAAGTGCAACAATTTACGGAACATCCGATCAGAGCTCAAGCCATGCTACAGTAGTTAAGTGACGGTCTAGTGAAATATTGGGCACATGTAGTAAATATTAGAGAGATTTGCACAGCTCCGATGGAACAACACAAATTTCCATATGCACACACCCATGAAGAGTTGTTCATTAGGTGCTTGAAGTATGAGAAAAGTCACCCTTTCAAAGGGATATCTTGAGATGACTGTTGGAAAACTGTTAGGAGAGAATGCCACGTGGTGATTTTTTTTTTTTTTTAACTTTAATTTAGCCATTAATTTTAGTTAATTTCATGTTATAAATAAGAGCATCGACCAATTAGTCAAGGTCCGATGGTTGCTTCAAGAAACTCTTATGTTTTAGTTTTGTTAAGAATTATTTCCGAGCTACCTTTAATAGAGAAGTCCTTCTGGACTAGAGACAAGATATATTTTCATCAAATGCATGTGTGATTGGACGTGGAGAAGAATTATTTCCTATCTCATCTCATGAATGGATTCTGTAATGAGTAAGAGAAATTAAATCTGTTGTCAAGTTATCTAGTGCAATGTTTTTTTATTCTTTGCTTTAATGATGAAGATGAATTGTTGTTTTATTATGTGATGGATGATTAAGTAGGTGAATTATTTTTCTTTCCATTGTTTTATCGCATATGTGTTTTCTTTCTGATAATTAGTATCTTAGACAGTAATTGGATGCTCACATGGTTAACGTATTATTACTAGGCTCGTGGTATAGAATTCTAGTGTTCATGCTTGAGTAGTGGGTTATCCCAAGCTCAACCTCTTATCCAGTAGTTAAACTTAATCCTATTTTGTTGCCAAGTTGGTTTATACCGGCTTACAATCTTACATCGGTCCCACCTAAGAGAAAGTCCCAACTGAAGGAGATGCCTTCACAAGAAAACGTAAAGCCCATCAATTAATTGGACAGATCACAAGATCTAGAGAACCATTCCAATATTAAACGCTATAGAGTCTAATTGGGCCTTGGTGGCGGGTTTGGTTCCTACTGTTGAATCAAGGGATTTAAGAACCATCAACAAAACCCAATTTTGATTTTAATTCATACATCATGTAGTTATGGAAGTGACTTCCATGGTCAGTGACAATCTCTTTTAGAACCCCAAACCTAGTTATAACTTGGCTGCAAATGAATATTGTTGCAATTTCCTCGTCGTTAGCGAATGTTGACATGACTTCTGTCCACTTTGTAAAGTATTCAACTACCACTATGATGTATCTATGCCCCCTAGACGAAGTTGGGTGGCATGTTATGAAATCTACCCCCCACTTTGTGAAGGACCTGATGGTAATAACGAGAAACATGGGAGTAGGGTGTGTGTGCATATTTGTATTAAATATTTGACAAGGATGTCATTTATTGACCACTTCGACACAATATTTAAAGATTGTAGGCCAGAAATTACTGGTGCGCAAAATATTTTGGGTTGTTACCAACCCTGATGAGTGACCACCACATGATCCACTATGGCAGTCATTCAAAACTAAATAAACTTCCCCATGAGTTAAGTAGCGTTGGATAATTGAGTCCACCCCTCGTCGATACAAAGTGTCGATAATAATAAGGTAATTCTTAGCTAGGTGGTAGACCCATCATCACTTGTCTCGCAAGAAATGTGGAGGGAACTTTAGAGTTTGGAGATATATAATGATATCCCCATACCAAGGATCAAACGAAGAGATGAGGAATATATTCTCATCCATAAATGATTCACTAACTTCATAATCCTCAATATCCACTTGAAATTTCGATATAAGTTCAACAAAAACCAACAACTTCTGGGACTTGGTAGAAGAAAAATCCAGATCGAACTCATGAAGAAAAACAATCCACTTGTTGTACTTCCCTCCAATGATTCACCAATTCAAGCATACTGAAAAGGATTAACAACGTCGATGACGTTTGTCTTCCATAAAAAAATATAGTTCCAGAGATGCTAAACAACATGGAATGTGTCTAAGGATAGTTTCTCGATGTGAGAGTACTTTATTTTAGGACCTAACAATGTGTGACTCAAGTAATAGATGATGTTCTCATGGAGCTCATCATCCTTTTGAACTAAGAACATTCCAATCGAAGATTCATCTGTTGCAAGATACATTAAAAAATCTCAATTATAATTTGGGGGGATAATCAAGGGAGTGGATACTAAGGCCTTCTTAGACCCATAAAAAGAGCATTGTACTGACTCATCCTGATGAAAAGGAACCCCTTTTTTAAAAAGGTGCATAAAATCTTTTGTGATATTAACATAGTTCAGTACAAAACGCCGAAAATTCATCTTTCCCTGTAAACTTTGAAGCTGACACACTATGCGCAGAGGAGGAAAATATGTTATTGCCTCAACCTTTAAAGGGTCAACCATGATCCCTTTAGTTGAAACGATGAACCCTAAGATACGTCCTGACGTTACACATAATATTCATTTGTGTGGATTCCAGCGAATTGGATAGTGATGACATCTTTCAAAGACAAGGTGAGGTGTAAAACATGTTGCACCCTCTTCCATGAATGGGTAGTAATATTATCCAAATAAGCCTCCACAATGTTCTTAAGATCATGAAAAGAGAATATCATGGCCCGCTGAAAGGTGGATCCAACATTTTTAAGGCCAAAGAGAATTTTTTTATATGCAAAGGTTCCCCAAGGAAAAATAAAAGTCGTCTTATGTTGGTCCTCGAGGTGGATTTGTATTTGGTTATAACCTGAAAAAAACATCCATAAAAGAGAAAATCTCACTTCCTACGCACTCGTCAAGGATATGATCGATAGATGGTGTAGGGAATTTATCCTTGGGACAAGATTGATTCAAATCATGGAAACCCATGCATACATGAATCCTGCCCTATTTCTTATCTACCAGGATGGAGTTGGGCACCCATTTTGTTAACGGTACTGGGTAGATAAATCCATCTTTATGTAGCTTCTCCACCTCACTTTTGATTATTTCCACTTTATTTGGGTTGATTGATTGCAAATTATACCAAATAGGATTATCATTTTTGTATGTACGAATCTCATGTTCGACAATCCGAGGATCTATGCCAGGCATTTCCTCATATGAACAGGAAAAAATGTCGCGAAATTCTTTAAAAAGTGTCGTATACTGATGAATTTCTTCTTGAGAAAATTATTCCCCTATAAAAACATTCTTGAAAACATCAAAGGTTCTATAAATGTTGATCGAGATGGTTTCTGATATATTCGCCATATTCCCCTCAACAAATATACCATTCTTAGCTAAGGGGTTTATCGTCTAGCCAAACACTTCTACTCACAACTGACTTGAACTCTCCTTTTTACACACAAATTATTTCAGGGAGGAAATATGACCTATGATGCATATCCTCCAATGACCTTTCAACTCTTGTCATTGCCTCAATGATATCATCATTTGAAGGCAAGACAGTTTCAAGACAATCCTCAAAAATTGAATAATTCTGAGCCTAAATGGGCTCTAGAAAGAAATCGTCCTCCTCTGTTTGTGTAGGAGTCTGATGAAGGTATTAATTGGTGCACATAATAGTATGATAAGTGATCTGAGATGCAGACAGTGACATAACCATCTCTACATGTGTGCAACCATCGACCGATTCACACAACAAGGGTAACACCCATGGATATTGTAGATATGAATTTCTAAATGATGTGAATCTTGTCACCGTAGCCAGAGTACTTGACTTTTGAAAGTTGACTGGGATGGCATGAATATAAAATACATCTGTCGAGAAATTAAAATTTCCCATGAGTGAAGGGAATATCCCAACACCGATACTCTCAGTTACCGACTGGGAGTTTTCAATCTAGGGAACATTGGATCTTGTATTTTCCATGGAGCTTGAGAAGTTAAAATCCATCTGATTGATAGTAACGATCCTTCCTTCATGGGGAAAGCATAAAATTCAAAACAATGATGAGACAACAACTATCATCGTGTAAGCCAAATCCTTCCCAATAACAATTTATAGTTGAGCGATGCATTGACTACCTCTACTTCTATGGAAAGAGACTTGCCTCCTAACTAGATTGGAAAAGAGGAAATAAGTTTTTGCAACTTAAAATATCATCTGTCAAAAGTGGTTAGAAAAGTGGGAGAAGGTGCGAGCTCTGAAGAGCTGATAGATTTCCAGTAGGACATGGACATGATACATGTCTAAGTCCCTCGTGAATGACAGTCCTCCAGATGATGTGTTTTACATATACAATATCAATCTGGAAGGCTACATGATAAGGAAGGTGAGGCTTCACATCAATAACATCAAACTTCATTGTGAGGAGGCTGGAAGAATCCCCTACTCTGATCATGGATAATAATGTGGTGTGTTGCACATGGAAACTTTGAATCACCTCTAAAGTAGACATCACACACATTTTTTGAGCTAAATATTCAACAATGGAATAGTTGGGTGCAACTCAAGCATTAAGGTTATGCAAAACCCCTTTGTACATGCCTTTTTGTATGGATGGAATCTTTTCCTTTGTTTTTCTATATGGAGAGGCCCTTGAGGATCAACATTTTCTTTTCCTTTCGCTATCGACTCTAGATTATCGTAATCACGAGTTATAGTTGACAAGTCTACCTCCTCTTGGTTTAACTTTGCAGATTTATCCATATTAATAAATGAGTAAGATATGTCTAACAAAGGTGCACTAAAAGTGCCCCCTTGTGGATTGGAAGTGTAAAAGCCATCCTACATGTTCTCTCCTTATTGGGATGATTTTTTCAGTACAAGAGGTTGTTGTTGTTGCAAATTTCTTAAGTGTTGGGCTTATTCCATATTTGGGCATTGATGAGTAAGGTGATCATCCCCAAAAATATTGCATGGGAAATTCACTTTCCTTTTCTCATTCTTTTCCCCTTCAACATTCTTATTAGATTTTTTTTCATTTCCCCCACTACCTTTCTTTCCCTTTCCTTTCTTTTTCTCTCTAGGATGATGAGGAACCTTCCAAGCCTTCAATTTCACAGTGTGTGTATTCAAAGACTAAGTAGTGGGGGTAGTCGAGCCAGTGGCTGGATCGACCATAGTTTGTTGTATAGAAAACTGTTGCATATTGTTCGAGGCTATATTTGTGGCTTTTCTTTGAGAGGAAAATACAATGCGTCAACATGTGGTATTGACTTTATCTTTTCCAAGTCAAGAGTCGACCATGGTTCATTGGGAATGTTCTCGTAGAGCATACCTGATTGAGAGTAAATCAATTCCAGCTGTTGTGCTCTAAATATTTCCATCTCTTTTGTAAACACAACTAAAGAGGCTATGTCCTTAGAAATATAAGGAAGAAATGACTTGAGGAACCATTCTAAGAGAAACTCTAGTTGAAGCATGGATTTGATCAAGCTCTTTTGTCTCCTCCACTCCTGAATGTGGTCGGAAATGTGCGTAGCTTTATCTTGTTCAAAATCAGCCAAAAGTCTTGTACCATCACCATACCGGACAAGGAGTTGGAAGTGGTTGAAAAAAACCATGGCGATATCACCAATCATCGAATACTTTGACCTCTCCTGTTCTATATACCATTTTACGGTGACCCTAGTGAGGGTACGCTGGAAAAATCATAACCGGATCGAGTTGTTGTTTAATGAATTAGATGAGCACCATAAGTGAAAATTCATTACGTGGTCCTATGGGTCTTCACCACTGTTTCCTTCAAACTTTGGTATGTATGAGGGTAGTTGGTGGGTACCGCAGGCCAACTTGAGTCATGGCGAATTGAGTCATTCATCAAATTAGATAAATATGGAAAATGAAGAGTTGTTGGAAAGGGTAGCATGGGATGCGTCATTGACTGATTAGCAGCTTGAAAAGAAGGTCATAGATTGTAACTGGAATAAGGTTTCTAGAAAGTGTTTGGAGATGGACCAAATACTTGGGTAAAATCTTGTTGGATCTATTTGAACGAAGGATAACCTCCACCCATCTGATTCCTGGATGGAAAAATAGGGTTTCTCCTTATCATATATCCTTGCGAAGGAACTTCCCTTGCATGGGTTTATACTAACTGAGAAAGGGGTTTCCCCTTGATAACATCCCTTGTAAAGGGAAATACCCTTGCATGGGATTCCACTGAGCTTGGAAGGGGTTGAACCTTGTTGACACTGCAGACACAAAAAAATGATTACTCTCGAATCCACTGTATAATGTGAATGGAGTGGAAGTGGATGGCATGATTGCAACACCTGTAGAATATCCCTAGCCACCAAAGGGGTTAGGATTGGGAGACAATAATGCCCCAATCCAAATGGATGGGAATGTTGGAGGAATGAGAGCTTGGATATGAGAGCTTGATAGGGAATTGAAGAAATCCCCGCACCAATGTTGGAAACTTGGGACATTGACTGGGAACCAATCAATGTGTTAAGCATGCCCATCGATGTCATAGCAAAGGAAAAAACATTTGTTGTTGAATAAAATGACATGGATGCACTCGTATAAAGAGAGAAACCAACAACCAACAAAGAAGTGTTGTTGATCGGAGTTACTATGGTGGTATTAACCACACTAGTCATTGTGTTGGATACAAAAGGAGGAAATATCTCGTTGGTGACTATTGCTGAAGTGGGATTTGTAGGGACTCCCGACCCAGACACTTGCGAAGTGCCATCCATAACAGCCTAGTGAAGAGGGATATTATTAGTAAAGTCCAAACTAGGAGGTAGAACTTGCACCATGGGTGATGGTAAAGTTTTTATTAATGGAGGTTCATAATCCAGAGCATATTCTTCAGCTATGATATCTTTAATAGTTACAACCTACAGCTCTAAAGTGTTAATTTTTTAGGGTTTAGCAGCTGAGATATCGACTGGACCATTCAGTACAAAGCACCGGATTGATCAAGACTATGCCTTAGTGGAGGCGGGGGAGAATTATTTCTAACTTCATATTCTAGGGGAATATCTTGAATTCTCCTCGATCTATGAGGAGGTTGGTCAATGTCTTTGAGTTTTCAACTCTGGCTAACCACATACATGCCTTCCTAAGAAAGTCTATGATCCTTAATCACACCACTAGAAAAATCCTAAATGGAAACAATATACACAAACGACCCTACTAATATCCCAACTCAGGTGGATTAGGTTTTGAGATCGCAATAGTCACAAGGTAGGGTAAGGGCCTTCCGGACAAAGGAACATGTTGATTAAGTCTCATGGACCAACGAACGAAGGAATGAGAAACAATTATCTCAACCTCCATTGACTAGCCTTATCTAGTGAAAGCACCCATGCTTCACAAGCACCCTCTAGCAGTACTAAAAAGTGTGATATAAAATCTACCCCATGTACCATAATAAACCCCTATAGTCACCTCTGATATCCCTAGGAAAGGCCACTAAGGTCACCAAATTGTAGTCAGCGTCCGAGGGGTACAATCGACAATTGGGATCGAATGTATGGGCAGGGTAACTAAGCCCAAAACTCTTCCATAGGAATGCCTACAAAATGTCTAGTGTCACTTCTGGAAAACCCAAACTAGGTCAAAATTTTCTAGAGGACTGATGATGAAAGGGTCAATGTCACTTCAGGAAAATCTCAACCAGGTCCAAAATATTCAAAGGGTTGATGCCAAATGAATCGGTATCACTTCAGGAAAAATCCCCAATATATGATCTCTCCACTACACTTAGTTAAGCTTCAGAGAGGTCTCTCCTCGACTCTCCTTTGTGTGACCACCTGTTTAGCTTTTGTGTTAGAGGAGGCTCCTAGATGTACTTATACGAAATTTGGATTTAAGCTCTCCCTAGCTCAGACTCCTACATTTCTTTTATGTCCTTGGAGAAATTAACTCCCCAACCTAAACTAAGGCCCTAGCCTATAACTAGTCTTTTCACCCTACAAAATAAAAATTTATAATAAATTTTATTTAACGTTCATTTTATGGGGATTTTAGTTACTCAAATAGGTACGGATGAAACTTATATGATTCTTTGACAGAACCAAAGAAAAAACACTTTAAGAACATAAAGAAAAATGTAGTTTCTTCACTGAAAATGAGAAGTGCTAACAACGCTTCAGCTAAACAAACTCTTTTATTTTGTATTCTTGAAAATGAAAGAAATATACTTTTTCTTGTATGCAAGATTGTAAATCACTTTTCAATGCAACCTAAAATAGTTTTTGAAAGAAATGAAAAACAAAATGCAAGACAAAATGCAAAAAAATTGCAAATAGGGTTTCTTTTATTTTATGGAAGGCTACTGTAATCGAAAAGAACAACCGTCAAAACAAACAAAAAACCTAAAAACCTGAGTTCTAGTAAGAAAGACTCCTTTCCTAAAAATTTTAAAGGCAAGGGATCAAGAGAAAGGATAACTAACAATCAAGTTTTCTTTTGTCTTTTCTATTACTAAAGGAAATGAAATGAAAATGAGAATGGGATTTTTATTTTTCTTTTATGAACAAAGGGAAGCAGGTAAAGAAGAAGAAAGCAAATAGTAAAAATCCACAAAAGCACAACAATCAAACTGGAAACTAACCATAGCAGTTCGCAACTGACCTTTCAACTAACCTAAAGAACCTTATAAGAAAAAATACCAAACTAACTAAAAGCAATATCTTTCAGATGATTCAAGAGTTTTCAGACACTCAATACATCAAACAAAGAAAAAAACCAACCTAGCAAGCTCAAACTTTACTGAAAAACCAAAATAGATCCTCCAAAGCTGAGAGAAACAAGGTTAACAAATTCAAATTTTACACAGATGTGGGACTGTGTACACTAGGACTCTCAGATATCCACGGGTCATACAAAGGAAAAGCGTATATTTTTGTGACTCATCCAAAGACAAAGTGTGGATGAACCAGTGAAATTTGAAAAAATAAAAGAGCCAACCAAGAAGGAGGATTCCAGAAACTTAGGACAAAGTTTCTAGATGGAAAAAGATTTGAAAATAAGGTCTAGAAAAAAATAAAAGGTAAAGGAATCAAAGACAACAAAATACACCCTAAGACCGACCCAAACTAGGAGAAGAGATCCCTAGTATGGTCTCCAATTCTAATACAATATTTTTCCCCTATGACCTTGGGTCATGTCACAACAGAGCAAGACCATATATAAAATAAAAAACCCTACCCGCACACACAACAATGCTATGAGAAGAAAAACTACTTTAAGTAGATAAAGAGAGAGAGAGAGAAGGAGAGGCCTCACACCTTGTATCCTATGTATGATGTTGATCCTCTCTCTCCACCTTTGACGTCGCTCATGATCTTCAATGGTATGAACCTATAAAAGAAGACAAAATCTATGTTGCAACAAGGTAGTTATAGATTCAAATCATACATATAACGTGAAAATATTTGAGTATATGAAACAAGTTATCATTTATCAACAAATTGAAATCAATTTACACATGTATGGGGGAAATATAACTCTTTTATTGAAAACAATAAGAATGAGTAGTTACAACCTGACTTTAACCATCGACACTGCCTCGAAGCCAACCATTTAGGTTCCTCCAATGGTCCTTCAAGAATCAACTCAACATGAATTCCCTTCTTCAGATGACCCAAAAGGGATAGGAACACACCCTATTGTCATATAAAGGAGAATAAGGAGTACTAGAAAGAAAGTTCCAGAACAAGGGGATGCTACTCACAGGATAAAGGGAGAGAGGGAAGCTTGTAGATTCAACAACATAACTTTGCACCTTGGCTGTCCTCTTCATCTATTCCCTCAAAGGTGACTTTATACCATCCTAAAGGGGTTGAGGTGGTTGAATTCAATTGTTTATGGGATCAGGGGTGTTTAGGAATGAGTCCAACTGAAAAACTCACCTGAAAATGTGGAATTATTTTATTTTTCATATTTTTTTATGGCATCAGTGGGTTTCACACTAGCAAAGCATGGACATCCATGGGTTGCACACTAATGACTGATGGCAACAAAACTGTTGTTTTATAGATGAACTTGATACATAAGTATGTGACTTGGATTTCCAATATAGGTATTAGGACTAAGCCATCTCACAAATGAATATGATGTGACAAATTGTGGTATAACACTTGGGGGAAGAGTAAGAGTCAAGCAAGCATGGGAGAAGAAGGAAATTTGAGTAGGAAGAGAAAAAAAAATTTACATATTGATTTTGGGCAGCAAGAGAGGAGTGGGAATGCTAGGAAAGAGGACCAACCATGCTATCCATGGAAAGATATCTTGTTGGTCTGAGTTTGATGTTGAAAATTAGGTTGGGTGCCTATGACAACTTGGGTGAGTTGTGAATTAATGATAAGAATGAGGTTGTATGCCTCTAATTGGAATTTCCTATTGAGGAAATGGATCAAGAGCCTTGAGAATGTTGTTGTCAGCACTCATTGAATAAATGAGAATTCCTGGAGTCCTAAGTTGTGAAATTGTCTAGCCAATTATGTGTATTGGAGCCTTGGAGGGAAGTTGGAAGGCCCAAGGTACTACATGACAGAGAAGGGGTATCCCATTCCTTGCATTGTGTAGGTTGAGGGGAAATAGATCTTGTGTATTGGGACTATTGTTGGAGTAGAACCTAGGTTTTTGGGCTACTGAATTTGGAGAGTGGACAACTAAGAGGGTTAGACCTCTTTCTAGAATCATAGCCTCAGTGCAGGGGTGGCTTGTTGTTGAGAGAAAAGGAGCAACAATCATATCGGTAGGAGGAACAACCTTTGTATGCATCTATTTAGTTATTTATGTTAGGATATTTAGATGCTTAGGAGTTAGTTAAGATCAACTTGGTCTAATGTGTCTTTATGTAAAAGCGTGTTTCTTAGTGTGTTTCTTCAGTATGCATTAGTTTGAATTTGTAGTTAAGTAATCCGATGGTCACAATATGTTCCCAACATAGAGTGATATGATAGTTCGTATTATCCTCAATGTTAATAACTACATTGATCCATGTCTTAACACTTGATTGGTCCATTATATCTATTTAAAGAGAATGGAGGGTCATTTATCAACGATCAATTGTGATAAAATCTCTTGTAAATATCTCTGTAATATTTTTCTTTTTCATTAATAAATTGCTCCAAGTGCCCATGTTGGCCAGGATCATGGATGTTTCCCCATAGGGGTTTTAACACGTCAAAACATCCATTTGTTGATATTTACAAATAAGCTTTATGTTATGTTTATTATGTTAATTCCACTATGTAATGTTTTATATGAATGTTGTTGTGTTTGCTTGAATGGTTGCATTCATATTTTTAAATATGTTGTTAGTTGCATGAGAGAAATTATGGGTATGTTGCTCCGTTGAGGCCTCAATAACTTCCCCAAGATAGCAGGATTGGGGCCCCTCCTAAAATTATTCCAACTCAGATCCTTTGATCATTGCACCCACTAGTTAAGTTCTTTTGATTTTCAATGGTTAAGCATTTCCATTTAACTAGATGACTGACATTTTATTTCCTAAGTATTTTGATTTGTGTCATTGTTGTAGTCTTGATTGAGTGTGATAATAATCATGGCGAGTGTGTTTGTGTCACTAGTATCTTTCATTACACTTATCATATATGCATGTATGGTTTGCACCTTTTGATTCTATGACTAATCCTGACTGTGAAAGCATCTTTTATTGTTACATGAGCTTATTATAGATTTTGCAAGACACAAGCTGTATCTAAATTTCATCTCAAAAATGAATTGGTCCTCCCAGCACATACTTAGTATCAAGTGCTCCAAAATTCACTAGCTATTTTTGTGGCATAATATTTCTCAGACACTAATAAATGACCTCAATTCCAATGGATGGATTGAAATTAAATCCTATTACCCCCCAATTCCTAGGGGTAACTATAGGAGATCATGTCTCATGGCCTACAATGGAGGACATAATCCTGACCATTGATGATGATTAGAATGTCCAAATATGGAAGCTCAACATCCCCCCTCATTCACCTTTACAACGACATGTCAACCAAGGCTCATCACGTCCAAGCAACCCAGAGTATGGGAGATGGTAAGACATCATCACCATGAGGTATGTTAGTCCTTATTTTATGCAAAGTGTTGTGCTTAATTTGTTGGGCATGTGGATGAGGATCTTTGGTTGAATTTGGATAATGCATATTGGTTTGGGAATTTGTGTCAATTGCATTATTTCACCTTGGTGGTCATCTTCTATGCTCTAGTCCCATGTTGTCACCACCTAGAGAAAAGGGGTATTACTGGGGGGCCTTGACAAGGGTAATGTTCCATTCCCCAACATACTTGACACTTTCCATCCTGGAGCCTTTCATAGTGTAGTCTAAGTGTACTAAACTTTCACAATGGGTCATGGTCCATTCTCTCATGAGAAAAGGGGCTGAAGGCCAAAAGGTTGATTGTAGCTGCTATTAAAAGAACAAGAAAATGATTCTAAATAAATAAAAGAATGATAACAAAAAAAGACTAACAAAATCCATCCCAAACTTGAGCTCTACTCTTTCATTGCTCACTCTGGTCCCAAATAGCAATGTTAAAGCTTGAAAACTTATAAAATGAGACTTGCAAATATGATAAAGCAGACTAGAAAGATGGTTGATAAAGGGGTTTGGAAAAAATAGTGTGTAAATATGGGGTAGATCAAGACCAAGTGCACCCTCCACAAAGGCACTGATAGAAATGAATTTAGTGAAACCATGAGCCATGGAGCATGCCCTGAAACCATATCACTTTCACACTTACTCTTGAAGGGTTTTTACTTTCCCTATCATACTCGGGACCTATCCCTTTACCTAAGTTATTTAATTTCCTATCTAGGTGGCACACCTAACAAGGTTGGATGAAGGCCCTCCCATACCTAAACTTGGAAACTCACATGGGGTCCCGGGATGGTTTGATGCTCGAAGGGGATACTAAGGTGAATTGTCTTGCATGGATTATACCTTAAGTTACAAATTACTTTGCACGCTTTAAGGACAAATGTTTCTTATGAACCTTGGCTAACCTTGTTTTATACTTTGATTTGTTTTGGATGGCCCTAGCATGGTTCTTTGAGGGAAGTCTTGGGATTTTACCGAGGACATTATGCCTTTATTTTCAGGACCTTGGCACATGTGATGTAGAGCATTGGTTGATCTAGTGACTTGTCACCTTCATACATTGAATATCACATCCTTAGAGCCTTGAATGATGGAAAAATGGGATTGGTATCAACATATTCAATAATGATGGCACATGTATGGGATGGAATCCCCACAAGCTCGGAGGAGTCCATATCTTATTCCCTTCCTATATCATGGATATTACAGTAGTAGACAGTCAGATACATGGAAAATATGAGATGCAACTCCCAGAGCCTGGACGTTGGGCCTAGTTTGATGATGATGTCATATTTTAGGGTTTGATGGAGCTAGGGTTTGCAGGATTACTGGGGTATTGATGATGGTTTCCATGATTTTGAGTGGGGAGAGACATCATTTTCACCCACTCCACTCTGGATTGATGCCATGTGGCCTTTGGAGGCCCCCTCCTTTCCTAAGGAGGCTTGATGTCTCACATGTCTGGGATATTTTGATTTATTTTGCACATTTTAGCATTTATAAAGGGTTAAATGAGGGGTCGACCCCATTTGAATGTTGAGTTATGTTATGTTTTTGGAAAAAAGTGTAGCTCTAGACCCCATATAATAAGGCAAGCTCTCACTTTCATTTTGGATCATCTTTCTCTCACCATTATTAGACTACTTCTTAAATTTTTGGTCCTTAGGGGTTATTATATCTTTCTCTCTAATGTGCTATGCTTGGAAGGATATTTTATGGATGGTTTTGCTGATTTTGGATGGATGTTTATGTAATTAGGGTGAAATTTTCTTGGTTTTTTGGATAAAGTAAGTAAATTTCTGCATTTTTTGTTTATTCTATTAGTGTTTATGGTGAACTTGCTATTTTGTTGCAGGAAGTCTTGTTTATTGAAACCCTAAGAGAGGAGCATAAGTGCTTCTTTCTCTCACAAGGTTATATTTTTATAGATTTGGTTAATTTTCCTTGCTAGGGTTAGAACCCTAAATCCCTAAGGTTCTAGCACTTTAGGATTTTTTCCCTAGATAATTCATCTTTGGTCTAGTTGAAGCTACAAGAAGGGAGGAAATATTTCTAGGGCTCAAATTTGATTGCACCCTAGATGTCCTTCTCCTCAAGATCTAAGAGCTAATGCCCAAATGTTCTTGCACCTTAGGGTTTAGATCCTACCTCTTGGCTTCAAGTAGATCAATCTTGGTTCCATTGGAAGACTTCGTAACCCTAGAAAGGCACTAATCTTAAAACACTTTTATGGTGAGTTGATTGATGAGTCTCTCTCTAAAACAATTTAAGCATTCTACTAACTATACTAACTCTAAGCCTAGCAAACTCACTATATTTCTTGTTTTTGTTATAAATGTTTATACAACCATCTAAACTTACATAAAATTGTTGCATACACTCATATAAAGGTGGCTTAACTCACTCATAAATTGCCTCTAACAATTGGATAATGTTATATTGGTTATATGCTTAATTTTCATGGTCAATTGTGCTATTTCTAAGAACTTATTATTACTACTATTAAAAATTACTTATGGTTGTTATAAGATTGTTTTATTGCTGCAATTTGCAACAAACATAGAAATCTAACTGGTCTAATGCCTAAAAGAGGTATTTATTGCATACTTTAGCTTGGAAGTTGTTATATATATGCTTCAAAGTGTTCTTGTTATCGGTAAGTACCAAATCATCTTCAAACCTCTTATATTTCCTCTACTTAGACCAACCATTTGATGATCAATATAGGGGGTTGTAGGATGGCTACTAAACTTGATATTTGATCCTTTGAGGTCACTAGGGAATCCTCCCTTGTGGTGGACCTCTTCCATCACTAAAACGAGGGAAGTATCTACTTAGGTGACAATGGTATATTCTTACATTGTTACACAAGATTTGGGGATCTTGTGGTGGTATTTGCACAAGTAAAAATCCTACAATAACAAATACTATATAACACAGATGTCCCAGGAATTGATGGAGCTGAATTTGGGTGAAGCAGTAGCAAGAATGAGACCTCAAATTTGATAAGAAAATGATTTTTCTCACAATTTTGGGTACTGGTTAAAGAAAAAATTTCACCTCCAAAATAGGCCCACTGTATTTTTTGTGAGATTATGATTACAATGCCACTGACGGAATCGAAATCTGAGGTCCAAAAGTGCCAAAATGATCACCAATGATTTCCTGCCAAACAAGCCTCGTTAACTGTGAAACTGATGAAATGATTGAATGAAGTGTTAATTTCTCTCACTAGAAACCTCTCCTTGTGCTCTTTGCATTGCAAAAAATGACACTTCAATTGGAAATTGTATGATAAAGTTATGGACTTTTGAACTCAAACTATTGTTGTGCTAGCGTCAACACCCTCCCTTAATTTCTTTACTTCAACTCTGAAGCCATTTATTGGAAGTTAAGAAATTGAGCCCCCTTTGGAGTTTCTTTCCATTAGAAACACTTAGAAACTTTTTCTTGCAAGTTTTGAAGCTCTAAATTATTTATTATTTTGTCTTACAAATTTTCTTAATGAAAAGTCGAAGTTTTCCTTCACCCTCCAATACACACAGTGTCTTTGATCAATATCCATTTGCAATCAATATGGTGGAACAAAGATAGCTTGTAACCTATGTCAAGGTAGAGGAAGATAACTTCCAACCTTCGACACAATGGAAGCAAGATAGCTTCCGAACTCCGACAAGGAAGAAGCAAGATAGCTTCTGACCTATGACATGATGGAAGCAAGATAACTTACTACCTTTGGCACGATATAAGAAATATAGCTTCTGACCTCCAACACAACATAAGAAATATAGCTTCTGACCTTTGACAAGGTGGAAGTAAGATACATTCTGACCTCTAACAAGACATAATCAAGATAGCTTCCAACCTTCGACACGCTGAAAGCAATATAGCTTCCGACCTCCGACAAGACAAAAGAAAGATAGCTTATGACCTCCGACAAGGTGGAAGAAAGATAGATTCTGACCTTAGACATGATGGGAGAAATATAGCTTCTAACCTTTGACATAGTGGAAGAAAGATAGATTATGACCTTTGACATGACAAAATAAAGATAGCTTCCGACCTTCAACATGATGACGAGTCCTGTAAAACTACCTTTTGTATTTTTTCGATAACTTTTGACTCTAAGCTCTGTTTCAAATGCTCCTTATACCATTTTAAATTTATCACCAAATCTAAAACATATAAATTATAAATTTTAGGATATTTCCCATCATTCGACCCATATATTGAAAGTTTTCATATTGGCATACTGACATTAGCCTAGGAGGCTGATAACACAACATTTCAGTGGGGAAATCATCATCAAAGGACTAGAGACAAAACTCAGGGAATTATATCTGCACTACTCACTATATTTCCATTTTATTTATTCATGTTTAAATACCTTTTAAATTTATATTTGGAAATTTTATGTATTGACAACTCATGTATTGGGTGGTGAATGGGAACCATGTACCAGTATTGAAAGAAGATCATATACAAGTGTCTAAATACATATTATGTAAAGGAGTGGATTACAAAGACTTGGATGCTCTACATTAAGACAAAGAGGATTTATTTGTACACAACTGTATAAAAGAGGAAGAATATATGAGTACAAAGAGAAGCATAAAATAAAAATTCAAATTTGTATATATTTCATCTTTTCTTGGGAAGAAACAAAATGTGGAAGGTGAAGAGTTTGTAATAATTTCTTGGGAATCCAAGAAGTCCCAATGAGAAGTGGCCAAACTCAGCTATATAAACCCATGATGGCCCACCAACACTAAAAGATAAAATGCGAATGTACATGATGTATGATATACTAAATTATTAACATTTTTGTCTTTGTTGTTCCCTCATCATTTCATAGAGGAAAAGGACAAAACAATTCCAAATGGAATGTCAAGAGTTGGGAAGGTGGATGGTCAACAATCAAGTGGCATTTCAATAAATAGGGGGATTGTACTCTAATGGGGGGGATTTTGGATCTTTTAGTTTTCATGTACTACTGTTGAAACTTTAATGAGGAGAAACATGTTTGGCCAAGCTGTTTTTTGGAGGACTCGAATTCTCATGTTGCATATGTTGTGGACTATTCTTCTACATTTTACTCATCATTAGGGTTGTGTAATAATTTATTTCATATGCATGTTTCTTCTGGAGATTTAACTGCGTGAGATTTTTTGAAACGTTTGACGTTTCGAGTGGACACTCCATCCATCATCAGGGACAATAACGTCGAGTGTCCACTCGAAACGTCGAATGTTTCGAAAACTCTCACACAATTAAATCTCTATATGAAACATGCATATTATGGCCAATTGTGAAAGCCTACACACTAAAATGCATTTCATGTCATAGACTATTATTATGTTTGATTGTTGCATTCTTATTTCTTTTCTTCAAGGAATATTTGTCTTAATATGTGAACAAAAGATTGTAAATGATTGTTTAAATGCTATATTATTCTGGGTTTGCATTTATTTACTCATATTATTTTCTTTTCTTTGTGTGAACTATTTATCGGTCCATTGATATAAATACGTCTGGTTATGTGTTTACTTTCTAGTTACCTTTAGTTTT
>SNQJ01S0099822.1:2995-24167 GCA_010110895.2 Picea sitchensis
GGTGGATAAAACCCTAGTGGTGATCTAGGGCCCCCAGATGTGTTCTAGGGTATCCTGGTCTGGGACCAGGGCCCCCAGATGTGTTCTAGGGTATCCTGGTCTGGGACCAGGCAGTTCTTGGTTAAGTATCAAGACAAGATGATGTGTAATCTTCTTCTCTCCCTGGATGGTCCATGAGACCTAGGAGCAGTTAAGAAGAAGGACATGATCACATCATTGACCTTCCTCTTATGATGGGATGATAAAAGCTTGTAAGTTATATCATGAGACCCTTGTGGACATTTTTCCAATGAAGAAGACCCCTTTGACATTGTCTTATTACTGTTGCATCCCCTTGCTTGAGCCACATCCTTCTTAATGTTTATGTGGTGTTGGTCTTTTCTAGTCACCTTGATTTGTTGACTATTTAAATTAATATTTTATAATTAAAATATTAATTTATTTTTTTTATTATTTTTTTTAATTGATTGGGTTTTAACCTAACCCCAAATTTAAGGCTTTTTGCTAACCCTATTCTACCTACCAAAAACTATATAAGGAAATCTCACCCCTCACTCTCTCAATCATGATTCTTCCTCAAATCTTTTTCTTGGTCTGAAATTTGTTGCAGTTTCCTTCTTGTTTCAGTTTTGGTTTGGGTACGGCCTCCTTGGACTGATCCTCT
Organism: Picea sitchensis; assembly: GCA_010110895.2. Lineage (NCBI taxonomy): Eukaryota > Viridiplantae > Streptophyta > Pinopsida > Pinales > Pinaceae > Picea > Picea sitchensis. The sequence continues at coordinate 3,660 of SNQJ01S0099822.1, forward strand.
TGCTGAGTTTTTGTGATGCATCCCTCTTGGATCTGATTTTCTGGTTGAGTAACTGGTGCGGCCCTCCCTTGGGTTTGTTTTCTCTTTTTGTTGTAAAATTTCAGACCCCACCCAGTTTCAAGTCTCACTGATTTTCAATCAATGTTTAATGGCCAAACCCAGTTTTATGGCAGCCAAATAAACTCAACAAATAAACAAATTTTCAGAACTGAAACATGAGGATTCTAAACATAAAAACATATCAGTAGCACAATATTCAGAAAATTTACACAGAGACTTTTGGTCTAACAACGACCCTGGAAAAACCCACAAGGGGAAAACTAGTGAGAGAGGGAGTTTTTATTATTTCAGAGCTTCAAAGAAAAATTCTTTTACAGCATATTCATCTTCAAAAATTTAATGACAAACTTATCTCGAAAATCGTGCCAAACTTTCACATAAAATCTGAGCCAAACTCCTCGAAATTCATGCTTGAATTTCCCGCACACATGTACAGGTCTGCTCCTCGATTTTTGTGCCTCTTCTCTGTTGTACGGTTGCCTCGAAATATGTGCCAAATGCTACAGCACAATTCTATGTACAGTCGCCTTGGGAAATGTGCCAAAATACTCAAAAAATACCCACAAAAATTATTCTCGATTTCTGTGCAAATAAAAAGCAGTACGGATTGTCAAAAATTACACTACGACCTCCTGAAAGTGTTGTAACTCTCCTCGATTTTTGTGTCTGTATTAATGTTGTACGGCCTGCCCAATCCGTACAATACGGCCTACAATAAATGTTGTACTTCTCTCCTCGAAATGTGTGCCAATGCTAGCCTTGGAATGCGTGCCCTTAGCAGCAAAAATCTCCTCCTCAAGTCCGCTCGACTTCTCCTTTCTCAGCTCTCTCTCAAAATGTTTCAACTTTCAACAACCCAAGAATGGGTGCACCCACCTACCCTAATCGACCTCATGAGGGAAGGTGAATAGTCTCTCAATCCAATGGTGGAGATTGGATGAGATCAACAATGGAGATAAAGTCACTTAAGTTACCCACTTTCCCTAAGTCCAAAAAGTCACCTTTTAATTTGTCTCTCACAAATTAAATGACTAGGGTCCACATTAGGCACTTTCTCACCCCTTAGGCGCCTAGGTAATGAGAAACACTTGCCTAGGTACTTTTTAATTATTTTAACACTCCCTGTTATCGAGGAAAGTGTTACTCACCACTCTAAGCTTGTGCCTGAAGAATACAAACTTGCATTTGCCCAAGGCTTTGGTGAGTATATCCACAACCTGCTCATTTGTAGATATGTATTGTAGCTCAACTGCTCCTCTCTGAACATAATCCCGAATGAAGTGATATCGAATCTCAATGTGCTTAGACCTTTCGTAAAAAACTGGATTCTCATAGAGTTTAATACAACTCTGATTGTCACAGTAAATCATAGTAGGCCTCAACTGCACACCAAACAAACCCACCAGCAACTTGCGAAGCCAAAGAGCCTCACAACTGGCCTGACTGACGGCCATATACTCAGCCTCCGCAGAACTCAAAGCCACTAACTTTTGCTTCCGACTGAACCAAGACACCACTGCTGAGCCCAATCTGAAACAACATCCAGAAGTACTCTTCCTGTCACTGACACATCCTGCCGAATCTGAATCTGTATAGCCCAACAATCGAACTCCATCCCCTCTCAGATAGTCCAAACCATAATCCACTATACCACAAAGATACCTGAGCACATGTTTTGTTGCCACCCAATGCACTCTCCTAGGATCCACCATGAACTGACTAAGAGTGTTGACAACAAAACAAATATCTGGCCTGGTATTGACCAAATACATCAATGAACCGATCAACTGACAATATAAATTGGAATCAACCAACTGTGACTCAGAAGCATGAAGTTTCTTCCAATTAGTAATCATGGGAGTGGTCATGGGCCTACAATCCTCCGTCTGGAATCTCCTCAGAATCTCACAAACATACTTCCCCTGTCCCATGAAGATGTGTCCAGGCTCCTGCCAAACCTCCAATCCCAAAAAATAATGCATCAGTCCAATATCAGTCATCTCAAACTCTGAAACAAGGCTCTCCTTACAGCTAGTGATGAGTCTCTCTACCCCTATAATGAATAGATCATCAACATATAGCAAGAGTATGAGATGATCCTCTCCAACCACAATGACGTATAGGTTGGGATCTGCCTCACTCTTCTCAAAGCCCAACTGCTGCAAGTAGGCATCAATCCTAGAATACCAACCTCTGGGAGCTTGTTTCAGCCCATACAATGTCTTCTTCAGTCTGCACACATGAGAATCTCTCCCATGCACCTCAAAGCCCAATGGTTGCTCAATGTACACCTCCTCCTGTATGAGACCATTCAGAAATGTGGTCTTCACATCCATCTGATGGATCTTCCAACCCATCTCTGTTGCAATAGAGATCACTGACATGATCGAGGTATATCTAGCAACCAGAGCGAAGGTCTCATCATAATCAACTCCCTCAATCTGTGAGAACCCCCGAGCCACAAAACAAGCGTTGTACTTCTCAATGCTGCCATCAGCAGCATACTTGAGTTTATAGAGCCACCTGGAAGTCACCATTGACTTCCCCTCAGGTCTAAGAACAATCTCCCAAAGATCATTCTTCATGATGGAATTGTACTCTTCCATCATGGCATCCCTCCAAACCTATCTACTAGCAACCTCCTCAAAAGTGGAAGGCTCAGACTCCCTGATGTTGTTCACCATCGCAATGTAGCTGCAAAATCTCTCGGGAGGTTTACTCTCCCTCACAACCTGCCTAGGATTCCCCACTGAACCCTGTGCCTCCCTCAAAGTATCATGAAGCCACTTGGGCTTCTTCCTCTCTAAAGTAGTGTCCTGTGGAGGGAACTCTCCCTACTCAACCCCATCACCTCAAGACTGTGACCCTGAAATAGAATCTGGAGAACTTGATCCTGAAACCTGTGGACCAGTAACCTTTGATCCTGACATTTGTGGCCTTGTAACCTGTGGACCAGTCGTCACCGAAAACGATGGTCTCGAACTCTGTGTCACTGAAATCTCATGTGGACTCACCTGAATCTGAGGTGATGATTGCTCACCCCTCTCCATCCCTCGTGACTTCCTAAAGGCTCCATCTTCCTCAAATCTCACATCCCTTCTCAAAAATGTCTTCCTCAAGGAAGGTATGTATATGCAGAAATTCTTTGAAGTCTTTCTATACCCAACAAAGATCCCCTTCTCTGCCGTGGGTTCTAGCTTTGTCCTCTTCTCAGAAGGGACATGTGAATATGTAAGACACCCAAAAATCCTGAAGTGCCCCACCTCAGGCTTCTTCCCAGAGAAAGCCTCCTTAGGAGTCATACTCCCCACTTCTCTGTGTGGACTCTTGTTCTACAGATAAACTGCAGTGTAGCATGCCTCGGCCCAAAGAAAAAGTGGCAGCCCCTGATCATGTAACATGGCTCTTGCAGCCCACCTATGGCCATGTTCTTCCTCTCAGCAACCCCATTCTGGTGTGGGTTGTAAGGAACATTCAACTCTCTCCTGATGCCCTCTCCTGCACAAAAATCCATAAACTCCTTGGAGGTATACTCACCCCCATTGTCTGTCCTCAAAACTTTGATTTTCTTACCCGTCTGGTTCTCCACAAGAGTTTTGAACTCTTGGAACCGATTGAAGACCTATCCTTTGGTCTTCATGAAGAAAATCCAAGACTTCCGTGAGAAGTCATCAATGAATATGACATAGTATAAACAACCAGTCAAAGATGCAAAAGACATTGGGCTACATACATTAGAATGAATAAGATCAAGTATACCTGCTACTCTATTGTCACTGCTTGGAAAAGCAGTCTTGGTGTACTTTCCCAAAGCACAACCTTTGCACAACTCCTGGTGCTCTGTACTGAACTCTAGAACTCCAGTCACAATCTCCCTCAATATCCTCAAAGCCCCATGATGCAAATGGGCCATCCTCCTGTGCCATAGCTCAGAAAGATCATTGTTGCTGGTAGAATGACATAATGCACTCGTTGGCTGGAACATGAGCTTGTACAGCTTCTCATGTCGAGTCCCAAACACTTTGGTTGAAGTGATATTGGACCCCTTGGGGAATAGGAGCACCTGTCCATCACGGAACAACACCTCATAACCACTCTCCTTAATAGTTGAAACTGAAATCAAGTTCTTCTTCAAGACAGGAACATATAGGACCTCTCTCAACAACATGGNTCTGAAATGATACTGTCCCACTACCAACTACCTTGACCACCCGATCATCTCCAAGCACTACCTCAAGATCACCAATCTGAGTAAGATCTGTCAAGTTCTCACGAACACCTGTCATATGGCGGGAGGCACCACTATCAATATACCACACACTAGAATGAGTGGTCCTAGTGGAAAGACATACTACTAAGGAAAACTCCTTATCAAACTTGGCGGAGAACTCCTCCACCGTTGTTGAAGTTGTTGTCTGCTTCTTCTTCTTGTTCGGACACTGTCCTGCATGGTGCCCAAACTTGTGACATGCAAAGCACTTGACTTTGCTCATGTCCTTCTTTCCTTCACCCTTCAGTTTGTTTCCTTCCTTAGGACCCTTTTTGAATTTCTTCTTGTTGTTGGCAGCAAGAGCCACATTCTCCTCATCATGACCTGTGGATGAACTACCATGCACATAACCTCTTCGGGTCTCCTCCTGAACAAAGACATCCCAAAGACGTTCCCACTTGGGAAGGTTCTCCCTAGCCACAATGCCCTCAACAAAAACAACCCATTGTTTGGAAACTCCATTCAATGTTGTCCTCACAAGTTCACTGTCAGCAATGGCCTCCCCCACAGCTCCAAGTTCATCTCTCACCTGTGTCAACCTGGTAAGATATGTGACCACATTTTCAGCCTTGGTCATTTTAATGCTCTTCAGTGTTTCTCTCAAAACCATTTTCCGGTTTTCATTTGTACTCTGGTACAACTTCATCAAAGACTCCCACATCTCATAGGCATTTGCTTTCCCTATCACACGAGGAATCAAATGGTCCTTGATGGCATCAAGGATAATTCTCTTGGCCTTGATACTCTTGTTGGTGTATGCTGCTAGAAGAGTTGCATCTGTGGGTACATTCACAGGATTTGTTGTGGAGTTCTCAACAATATCCCATAACCCACTTTCTTGCAACAGCAAGATCGTCCTCTCCTTCCAAGCACCAAAATTCACTGCCCCATCAAGTTTGTCCTCAACCCTCAAACCAGTAGCCATTGACCCTTTTCTGCTGAAAATGAAAAATTCAAATTTATGTCCAGTGAAGTGACTTTTGTCCCCCCTTTTCTGACTTGCTGATATAAATCTGTCTCTCTTTAACTCAGCTCTGATATCATGTAAAATTTCAGACCCCACACAGTTTCAAGTCTCGTTGATTTTCAGTCAATGTTTAATGCCCAAACCCAGTTTTATGGCAGCCAAATAAACTCAGCATATAAACAAATTTTCAGAACTGAAACATGAGAATTTTGAACATAAAAACATATCAGCAGCAAAATATTCAGAAAATTTACATAGAGATTTTTGGTCTAATAGCGACCCTGGAAAAACCCACAAGGGGAAAACCAGTGAGAGAGGGAGTTTTTATTATTTTAGAGCTTCAAAGAAAAATTCTTTTACATCATATTCATCTTCAGAAATTTAATGAAAAACTTATCTCGAAAACTGTGCCAAGTTTTCACATAAAATTTGAGCCAAACTCCTCGATTTTTGTGCCTCTTCTCTGTTGTACGGTTGCCTCGAAATCTATGCCAAATGCTACAGCGCAATTCTAGGCATTAAATGTTGTACAGCCACATTGGGAAATGTGCCAAAATACTCAAAAAATACCCATAGAAATTATTCTCGATTTCTATGCAAATAAACAGTAGTACAGACTGTCAAAAATCCGTACAGTATGGCATGTTAAACTTCTTGTACTTTCCCTCGATTTTCGTGCCAAATTTATGTTGTACGATCACCTCAAAATTTGTACACTACGGCCTCCTGAAAGTGTTGTACCTCTCCTCGATTTGTGTGCCTATATTAATGTTGTATGGCTTGCCCGATCCGTACAGTACGACCTACAATAAATGTTGTACTTCTCTCCTCAAAATGCGTGCCAATGCTAGCCTTCGAATGCATGCCATTAGCAGCAAAAATCTCCTCAAGTCTGCTCGACTTCTCCTTTCTCAGCTCTCTCTCAAAATGTTTCAACAACCCAAGAATGGGTGCGCCCTCCTACCCTAATCAACCAGGTGAAGAGTCTCTCAATCCAATGGTGGAGATTGGATGAGATCAACAGTGGAGATAAAGTCACTTAAGTTACCCACTTTCCCTAAGTCCAAAAAGTCACATTTTAATTTGTCTCTCACAAATTAAATGACTAGGGTCCACATTAGGCACTTTGTCACCCCTTAGGCGCCTAGGTGATGAGACACACTTGCCTAGGTACTTTTTAATTATTTTAACAATTGTTTGGCACTGCAACTCCTTCCTTGCGTTGGTTTAGGGTGCGGCCTCTTCCCTTGGTCTGGAACAAGTGCTACGGCTCCCTCCTTTAGTAGTGCGGCTCTCTCCTTGGTGGTTGGTATAGGGTGTGGCCCGCTCTTGCTGACCCGTAAGGGCTTTTTCTCAGGCTGTTGTTTGTCCTCTTGCTGGTACTGTCACCTTCTTGAGTTGTCGGTGTCTCCTTGATGCCACCTATGTTGCTGCCCCTGTTACTACTATGTTGTTTTGGTTTGGACAGTTTTGTTAAGGTTGTAAGTGGCCCTTCTTTTGGACAGTAGTGTCCTTGCCTCAGCCTAGTATTTATTGCTTGCTATGTTGATTAGTTTTCTGATATTTACCCTAAGTTCTTCTTGGCAAAATTGTTCACAAGTTCATGATGAGATCTACCCATGAGGGTTTGATCCATGACTCTTACAGCTTTTTCTGAGCATACAGAAAAGAGGACAACTACAAGCTAATCAAGTAAATTTGTTCCTTGTTTCTTTTTCTAATGAAATGTTCAGATCTGTTCTTAGTTTGTGTTAAGTTAATGTTCAGATAATGTTCAGATATGTTTTTTTTTAATGTTCAGATCCATTGTGCTATTTTTGTTAATTTTTACATCAGAAATTTTGAATATATTGCTAATCTAAAACTATTGTAGTAAATAAAACAAAAAAGGATTTTTTTGTTACTAGTTTGCCCTTGAATTTCTAACACAGAGGATGAGGAGAAGGAAGCTTTGAAGGTTAAGTCAAGGTCACCAGTGATTTCCAGGGCAGTACAACAACCTTCAAGTCAAGAGGGGGAGACAAGAGCCCCTTCCACTTCTATCAGGAGACCTCAATGGTTCATTCAGACGTTGAGGGATTCTCGGGAGCATGTTGAGACTCCTAGGAGCACATTTAGAGAGAGCGGACCTCTGAAGAAGTTTCCAGACAATATGGCATTGATGAGTAGCATTCTAGATTCTGAGCCTTCCAGAATCCAGTTTTCAAGAGGCAGCAGACCAGCAGGTATGGAGGGATGCCATGGTGGAGTACACCTCCATCATGAGGAATGATTTGGGACATAGTGCCAAGACCAGAGGGGAAGTTAGTTGTGAATTCCAGATGGCTCCATAAGATCAAGCATGTTGCAAATGGCAGCATTGAGAAGTTCAATGAGAGGTTTGTGGCGAGAGGGTTCTCCTAGAGAGAGGGAGTGGACTACAAGGAGACATTTTCTCTGGTCGCCAGGTACACTTCCATTAGAGAAATTATGTCATTGGTTTCATTTATTGGATGGAGGATACAATAGATGGATGTGAAGACAACTTTTCTTAATGGAATCATTGAGGAAGAAGTGTACATAGAGCAACCTCAAGGCTTTGAGGTAATTGGGAAGGAGTCACATGTGTGTAGGCTTAAGAAATCCTTGTATGGACTCAAGCAGACACCAACAGCATGGTATTCCAAGATCGATGGATACCTGCAAAGTATGGACTTCACCAAAAGCGAAGCAGATCCTAACTTATATTATATATTTGTTCAGACCGATCTGCTCATTTTGGTGTTGTATGTAGATGACTTGTTTCTGGTAGGTGCAAAGAAGCTCATTGCAAAGTGCAAAGCAGACATGGCAGCTAAGTTTGAGATGAAGGACATCGACATGATGCATTACTTCTTGAGGTTTGGCAGAGACCAAGAAAGATTTTTCATTGAGCAAGGTAAGTATGCAGTTTAGATCCTGAAGAGGTTTTGAATGAAGGACTGCAAACCTATGGCCACACCCGTTATCACTAATCTGAAGAATGTGACAACTTCAGATTCAAAGTTGGTGGATCCCACATTGTATTTTGTCAACACCAGGCCAAATATATGTTTTGCATTGAACACCTTTAGTCAGTTCATGGTGGAGCCAAGGCAAGAGCATTGGGTAGCAACAAAACATGTGTTCGGGTATTTGAGGGGCACAGTGGAGTATGGTCTGAGATATCTTGGAGATGGTGAAGTGAAGTTGCAAGGGTATACAAACTCAAATTGGGCAGGCAGTGCAGCAAATAGGAAAAGTACCTCACGGTGTTTCTTTAGCTTGGGATCAACGATGATATCCTAGTTTAGTAGGAGGCAGACTTTCGTGGCACTTAGCTCAACAGAGGCAGAATACATAGCAACTAGTACGGCTAGTTGTGAGGCCATCTGACTTCGCAAGTTACTTGCAGGATTGTTTGATCAGGAGTTGGATCCCACAGTCATTTTCTATGATATTCAGAGTTGTATCAAACTCTCTGAGAATCCAATGTTTCATGAAAAGTCCAAGCATATAGAAATCAATTCTCACTTCATACAAGACAGGGTTCAGAAGGGAGCAGTGAAACTCCAATATATTCCCACAGATCAGCAGGTAGTTATTCTGACCAAGCCCTTCGAAAAAGGGAAGTTTGAAGCATTCAAAGACAAACTTGGATTGGTGCATAACTCCTTCCTCAGTAAGAGGGAGTGTTGAGAATTATAGCTCGAATAGGAACTTCCGCATAGATTCCGTGTGAACGTGCGAGAAGTAGTTCGAGATATTTTCGAAAAGAGACAAGGAGGCAATATTTTTATTCCATTGCATTAGGGCTATCCCACGTATTGCAATATTTTCAGCAACAACGGAGTGATGAGAATCCAAATTTGGTAAACAATCGTGGACGTAATGTTGTTAGGATGGAACGCCAAAAGGTTTGAATCTCAAGAAGGCATAATATTGGACTCAACTGTGAAGGTGATGGAAATGTTTTATTCTGGTCAGAAGGCTGTCCTTGAAGTCGAGTACTTTGGGGAGGTTGGCACTGGTCTAGGTCCAACTCTTGAGTTCTACACACTTGTAAGTCAGGAATTGCAAAGGAGTAAACTTGGCATCTGGACTCTGGAGAGCAAGCTCAAAAGGATGTTCTGATGCCAGATGCTGAAGAAGATAATATGTCTCAGTCAGCTGCAAAGAAAGACAGACACCATGGCTATACAGACCAAAGGGGACGGTTTGTTCAAGCACCTCTTGGCTTATTTCCCTGTTCATTTCATTCTAATACGGATTCTTCAAATAAAAGTGGATTTTCTAAAGTGAGATAATTTTTGTCTTCTTGAATGTCTAATGACAAAAGCTCTTCAAGATGGCAGGCTTCTAGACTTGCTTTTGTCAACAGCTTTTTATGAACTTATTATTGGGCAGGAGCTTGATTTACAGGATATCCAGTCCTTTGATCTTCAACTTGGATCATCCCCTCAAGAAATGGAAGCCCTAGTCCATTGAAAGAAATTCTTGGAGTCAATACTTGGCAACAAGATACACAGGCAATTGGCCAGAGAGGTTGTTCGTAAATCATTTGTTCTTCTAAAAAATGGAAAAATGCCTTCTGCGCTACTACTACTTCTGCGCAAGAATGTTTCAAAGATATTGGTAGCAAAGAGCCACACAAACAATCTGGCTTACCAGTGTGGAGGATGGACTATTAGCCATCAAAGAAATAATGGCCAGAAAGCAGGAACCACCATCCTTGAAGTTATACAAACAGCGGTACTCAGAGACCAAGGGACTGAAATTGTTTTTGAAGAGAATCCAGATTTGGGCTTCTTCTATGGCAACGGACCGTTTTCTTAGGGCATTGGTAAAGGTGTTGATGAAGGTGCTAAGTGGGCTCATTCAATTCTTAGAGAGATCCAGCATGCAATATCTGATGAGCAGGTTTTTGTCTCTTAAGGAAAATACTAAATTTTTGTACCTGCTATGTTGTGTATTTGAATTGGTAATTTGAGAAGCATTGCATCCATCTCCTAGTGTTGATATCACTAGCATCCGTGATATCTCCTAGTGCGATGTTGATATCTCCTAGTGCGATGGTGGCTGGACCAGCTGAAGGCCGAGAAGGTCATACACTGGGCCTCTTGAGGCAATTCTGTATGACACTGAGCCATATGATTTACTGTAGCAAAGTTAAACTTGAGTTAGAAAATCTGGTACAAGTTCCATATCTTCATTTATTTTCTCATCCTACCTGACAGGTTCACATATCTGCTTGGTACCTTTATCTTGTCATTCCTCAGACAGTCACACATGGTAAACAAGCTAAAGTTTCAGAATGGAAGCTATGGAGCTCTTGCATTGTTTGTTTTTGACATAAAACTGAGATAATGGAAATAGTCCCAGAAATGCCCTGTTACCAGGAGGTTTCTACTTCAGTTCTTTACAGGATTTTGTTTTGAGCATGGGCTTGGAGTTGGCATCTAGTTTATCCTAGGAGAGCCTTAAAAAACACCTGCAAATTGATGGAGCATTCAGTATATTCAAAGAAGGGAAGTTGCCTTCAATTATTACTTTTGGTGTAGTTGAGACTCATGAAAGGAATTGGTGCAATCTTTTCACTTGTTACTTGAATCAACCCTGCACATATACAGAGTCTTCAGAACTTTTAAATTGGTGAATATATCCTGAAACTATATTTGAAGGATCAAACACCAGTGAAATATTGTAGAATCATGTGAATATGTTTTCAATTGTTTTCAAATGTGCTTACTTCCAGATTTTAACTGCAATGAAAATGCTTTTCATATTCAGAATAGTGAACTCCTAAATATCCTACAAGGTGGGACAGCTGGCAAATTATTATGGCAGTAGGAATTAGTGGAGAATTAAATGCCAACAAACTTCCCCTGCTTTATGGAAGAAGTGGGACACTTCATACCTAAGGTGTCGAATTCTCTCAATCACCTCATCCATCTTTTCTAATATGGGAAAGTAGTTACACAAAGATAGGCAGAAGCTCAGCATGCAAGAGAGGACAGAAGGCAGAATGGAATATTTTGTAATGGTTGGAATTTTTGCAGCCTGGAGGCTGAGTTTCTGTAGACTCTAGAGCCCAGAAGACCACTATATTTACTGAATATCTGGGAGTGTACCAAAGGAGTCACCCCTCATTTTGCAGAATTTGTATCTCTCCCACTTTATGTATATTTCTCAATGTCGCACTTATCGTTATTGGGAATTTATCGCCGGGGGTCCAAAATTGAAATTATTGGCAATATCGGGGAAAATATATGAAATTATCAGGAAACTTTAAAAAACATAAAATAATGATTTTTTTCAATTTTTTAAATTCTAAAGCAACATCAAACAAACACATTGTCAAATAAATATGAAAATAAAACTGTAATATAAGATGTCAAGTGGTCCATCAAACATCGATATTGCAATATGATATCTGTCCTGAGTAATAATTCCTGATAGGATAATACAAAATCACATCAAAACAAAAATAAATGTATCTAATGAGATGATCATCATGAGGAATCTAGATACTTCAATCCTACAAGGCTAATCATGATGCACTAAGATATCAATGATTCCCTCTACCCCTTTTATGGGAAAAGGTCACCGTTGTCACTTTTCCTCTAGAAGCAGTAGGTGGACATGTTGAGGCTGAGCCTGAGGTGGAAGGCACAACTCCAGGGGATAAGGTGGAAGATGAAGTGGGATGTCTTCCGCCTCTTCCCCTAGTTGGCAGTCTCTCTGGACACCATGCCAATGGCTGCGGAAAACTCCCAATGTTCTCCTACTCCAAATTTGTCTCTCCTGGAAGTGGAACATCCTCTGATAACTCCTCCTCCTCCTCCTCCTCCTACATGATAGGCCTCTTGGTCTCCACCCTCCACAAACTCGTGGTGTCAAGCGCATCCAATGAAATGGCATCCGTGTCGGGTACTTTGTTTATCTGCCTCACTCACAACCTGAGATTGTAGTAGACATAGACCATGTCATTGAGGCGGTGGACATCTAACCTGTATGAGGGCCAATTTGTAATTAGAGGATGATGTCCCATGGGCATAAATTAAAATTAATAAGTTGTAAGTTTGACTCAACACCTGAATGGCAAGTTTTTGCAACTCTGGGACTCTTCTACCATAGTTTTCCCACCAAACATCTACAACAAATAAATGGAAAGGAAAGACAAAAAATTATATTTCCATTGAGTAACAAATAGATAGAAAGGAAAGACATTGAAAATTGAAAGTTTGAAACAAATTTTACTTGTAGCTTACCTGGCATCCTAGCAGTCATGTCTTGGATAGCCATGTCATACCCAAATGTCCCAACACTGAACTTATATATCTCAATTCGTTTGGAAATCTCCAAGCGTTCAGCGAGAGTCAACACCATCCTCTAAACACATTGGAAAAATCCATCCATAACCTTTGCATCAAACCTAAATCCACATGCATAAGAGTATGCAGGGTTGAGGTAGAGCCCTGCTGCATGAATCGAACTATGGAGAGTGTTGTTCAATCGCTCATCAATCACACTCCATATCTCGGCTCATCTAGTGAATCCCTCTTCCCCCTTGTCCTCATAGTACAAATGGATAGCTTCCTTGGCCCTATCCATACCCTCATACAAGTAACCCATTGTGAGCTTCTCACCATCAACCAAGAGAAGAACCTTTACCAAAGGTTCACTGACAGCACACAACTCTTCCACTCCCATCCAAAACCCCTGATCGTGTCTCACAAGTCGAGCTATGGCTTTCCCATCCACTTTAGTGCTATAGACACAAGCATTCCACTCATCTGATAGAAACATCCTCTGCAACTCCAACATAGAATTGTGGAGAGACTAAAGAGAAATGAAGCTAGTCACAAAATGCATGATAGCAAGACGAACCAACTCTTTGTTCCCTGTGAACTTTCTCATGAGTGTAAGAACATATGTATGATTATATATATTTTATAACACTCTGAGTTGACTCAACAGTTTCCTTGATCCAAGGAATTTTTCCCATGTCCTCTAGCATCAAATCAATGCAATGGGTAGCACAAGGAGTCCAATATAGGCTCTGATACCTCTCCATGAGCAACTTGCCAACAACAACATAATTGGCAGCATTGTCTGTAATGACTTGGACAACATATTGCAAACCTATCTCCTAGATGAAGTTATCCAACAACTCACATAATAACTGTGCATCTTTAACATATGAAGATGCATCAATAGATTTGATAAACATTGTCCCCAGGGACAATTAACCAAAAAGTTGAGAATGGACCTGCCCTTCCCATTTGTCCAACCGTCTGACATAACGGTGCATCCTATGATCTCCCATGATTCCCTCAACTCACCCAATATCTTTGTGTAATGTTCCTTTCCAAATAGGAGCTCCAAAGAGAAGGCGTAATGGTCTAAACAACCCCGTTAGACTATAGCCAGGGCCATGCAGGGGTAAACAGGGTTACTATAGGTCACTTCAGTCGAGGGTGTTATAATTCAAAAGTGACATTGAGCTAAAAGTGACTAAAAGCGCTTTTAAGTCAAAGTGAGCTAAAAATAGAGCAGAGAAGCTAAAAATAGGTCAACAACGAATTAGGGTTTCGGAAAGCTATAAAGGAAGGGTAAAGCAACCTAATTCGCCATTATGAAGATTTTGACTTGTCATTGAGGAGAGAGGCGCATCCTAGGAGAGAGAGCTCAGTGGATTCCAGGAGGAATACACCCAGTGGTTGATTTCGGTGTTGAGAGACACACCCTAGTCACCGAGGAGATCACACAGATCTTCCATCAGTCTTCAGCAGCAGTTACACGGGTTGCAGCAGCAAGGGCGCACTTATTCAGGGTGAGGGTGCAACTTCTGAGGAGGTTTAGTGAGTCGACTTGTCCCATCCAGGGAGAATCCATGGATTCCCTTCCAACCCAGTTGAGAGGAAGGCAAGGCGCATGTATTGCCTGATTTCTCGTCAGATTCCGACGGAGAAATCATCTGGGGCGCATTTTCCAGCCGTTGAGGGTGCGGCAGTTGGGGAGGACACATTTGGGGTTCCCAAGTGATCATCAGATCAGATCCAGGGAAATCCTTCCGACCCATTTCACAGTAGCCTAGGGTGCTCAGCTTGAGACCCTTATCAGTCGATTCCGACGGGGGAATCACTAGGGTGCAGTTTCCAGCAGCAGAGGGGGCACATTTCCCCAGGGAGATCCATCCGAGGTCCGAACATATCAACAGAGTGTCGATTGTTAGCAGGTCAATCATCAGGACTGAGAAAGAGAGCAGGGCGCACTGTTTGGGACAATTTCCAGGCAGATCCGAGGGGTTTAGCCACCAGGGAGAACTTTCTTGTCTTGCAGCATTTGTCGTATGAGTTGTCGTAGCTTGCAGCAGATCTTACATCTCATCCACTGATCTCGTAGCCTTCTTCTAGTATCGGGTATTATTGTTTTAGTTTGCTTGTTGTATTCCGGCTAAGATCCTTTTTTCATTGATCTAGTCGAGGGATTTATTTTATTCAACCGCATTCGGCATTATACTCCGTAGAGATATCATAATATATGGTTTATAGTCTTTTGTCTCATTTATTGTCTGTATGCTCATTTATATGTTGTAAACAATTAATTATCTACACCAAGCATGTAAAAACACTCAGGCGAAACGCATCCAGAAACCCCTAGTGTATCTGATCAGACAGTAGACATATCATATTAGCAGCATTTCCTAGACTAGTTGGATCTAGGATATTATAGTGGTATCAGAGCTTTCTTCCTGCCAGCCTATGAAGAAAGTGCTTCTCATGACCCCATGATTTCGAGAACAGGTGAAGAATACCCAGAGGGCCAAGGACATATTGGGGACGAGTACATTCAATACTGCAGAGGTCATAGCAGAGACCGGAGAGATAGGAATAGAAGGGACTACACTCCCTTCCACACTCAGTCTGATACAGAGCCAGAGTTAGAGGAGAGAGAGCATATCAGCTCTGACACAGAGGCAGAGATAGATAGGAGTATGGGTGACAGACGAAAGACTCCAGAGGGTAGGGGGAAAGGCCCCGAGACACATCTGAACAGTATACAGACCATCTTGAATGACCTAGCCAGAGGACATCGGGACATGATGAACGCCATAGCACAGATGGCCATCGGTACCTAGATGATCCATCGTAGCGTGAGCACTATAGGTGCCAATGCTGCAGGAGGAGAGAGTGGTTTAGGAGGACACCAGGGAGGTGGGGCCAATGGATCTCAGGGCAGAGCAAGTGCACACCCTTCACCTATACGAGCCTATACATCATCCTAGTGCCTACTAGGCACTAGGACCGGAGTTCCATGCAGACATGAGTTTGCTAGACTATTGTTCGATCAGGTATCGGAAGAGACCTCAAGAGGCACAGAGGAGCAATGGGCAAACTCAAAACATGGATTTCATCAAGAAAGTGGGGAAGTTGAACATTCCTACTTTCGACGGATCATCACGATGCTCAGCTCATGCATGGGTATAGAAGCTTGACACATATTTCAAGCTTAACCAGATGACAGAGTCAGAAGCCATCAACTTCGCCACCTTGCATTTGGATGGGGAGGCCCATGAGTGGTGGTACCATGGGTTGGTGACCTTGGGTCACAGCCACATTACTTCATACTTGGAGTTCACTGAGAGGTTGATGGAGAGGTTTGACAGGAGAGATCCAGAGCTCCATTTCAGGGACCTTACACAATTGAGACAGACAGGATCAATCGAGGCCTTCATCACAGAGTTCCAGCGAAAGGCAGTGGCCGTATCCGATATATCAGAGCACAGATTGGTGATGTTGTTCATTGAGGCATTGACGGATCCATTGAGGGGTTGGGTTAAGGATTTCAAACCTCACACCCTATAGGAGGCCATTGTGCACACGAGAGACATGGGGGACTAAGCACTGAAACTCAAAACCGTTACCAAACCCTTTGTACCACAGAGAGACATGGATCAGAAAAATCCTCAAAGGGAATGGAAGGGTAAGCCCAAGTTGAACGATGACACCAGACGGGAGTTGATGAGGAAGAAGTTATGCTTCTCTTGCAGAGACCCTTGGGTTCCAGGCTACAGGTGCATGGGAAAGGGAGAGATCCATTATATTGAATGTGGCAGCAGACAATGTGGATTGTGAGGAGGAGCAGGACAGCGGATCCACTAGCTCAGAGGAGGAGCCATCATAGGCAGAGGAGCAGCCTCCACAGAGACCACCGACACCGACAGGGACCCACCCACCTGTAGCACCACAGCCTCCTGACCAGGCTAACGTACGGAAACCAACAAAGGGAGGAGTCATAACGACCCTTTCTGGTGTTCCCAGGTATGACACCCTCCGGATCAGAGGGACTACTCAGAGACAATAGGCAATCACCCTACTCGATGGTGGGGCCACCCACAACTTCATTGATGCTTCATTGGTATCGAGGCAGGCACTTCAAACAGAGGAGTTTAATGGATTTGATGTTGCAGTTGCAAATGGCCATATAGTGGAGTGTCTAGACAAAGTCCCAGACTTGGAGATAAAGTTAGCTAACTACACCCTGAGAGACACATTTTATGTAGTTGACCTATCGAACACAGATGTGGTGTTAGGAGTCTAGTGGTTGATCACATTGGGCAAAATCAACACCAACTACCAAATGTTGGAGATGGGGTTCAGGGATAGTGATGGGAAGAGGATCGTTCTGAGGGGCATGTCGACAGGGGCACCCAGGACAGTTTCGGCCAAGAGGATGGAGAGGATCTTCAGGCATGGGGAGGTAGCATATGTTGCAGAGTTCTTGATCACTACGCAGAAGGATTCAGAGGGTCGACAGCAGTATCAGACAGAGATCAGGAACTTGTTGGGGAGACATCAGCAGATTTTTGGTTCGATTCCACCAGGGAGACCCCCGAACAGAGGGTTTGAGCATACTATTGAGCTGGAGGAGGGGGCCAAACCGATGATCACACCACCCTACCGTCATCCTAGGAGGTTCAAGGATGAGATAGAGAAAGCAATTAAGGAATTGCTAGCGATGGGACACATCAAACCTAGTAGCAGTCCATTCGCTTCTTCAGTTGTCTTAGTTCTAAAGAAGGATGGTACCATGAGGATGTGCATCGACTACAGGACCTTGAACAAGAAAACCATCAAGAACCGGTATCCTATCCCTCGCATTGATGAGTTGATGGATGAAATGCATGGAGCAATTTTCTTCTCAAAGATTGATCTACGCTCTGGATATCATCAAATCAGCATCCGAGAGCACGACATAGAGAAGACAGCATTCAGATGCCACTTTGGTCATTTTGAGTTCCTGGCTATGCCATTTGGGCTAACCAATGCACTGGCTACATCTCAGTCTTGCATGAACCACATATTCAGGGAACAGTTGAGGAAATCAGTTTTGGTTTTCTTCGACGACATCTTGGTCTACAGCAAGACATGGCAGGAGCACATGAGCCACTTGGATGAGGTACTGAGCATCATGGAGACACAGTCACTATACGCAAAAGAGTCCATGTGTGAGTTCGGTATAACTACTTGGACCACATCATCAGTGCACAGGGGGTACAGGTGCACCAGGAGAAGATCAGGGCCATTCTGGATTGGCCAACACCCAAGAATGTGACAGAGTCGAGGAGCTTCTTTGGGCTATGCAGCTATTACAAGCAGTTTGTCAGGGTTTTTTCTTAGCTTGGAGCAGCACTTACAGATCTCACCCGTCATGGGGCTTTCATCTGGACCAAGGAGTCACAGAAATCCTTTGATCACATGAAGGAAGTCATGGGCACATGTCCAGTGTTAGCATTACCAGACTTCACTTTACCATTTGTATTAGAGTGCGATGCATCCGATGAGGGTATCGGGGCAGTTTTGATGTAGGGAGGACACCCCATTGTGTTCGAGAGCAGAAAGCTCAGTCAGCCCAAGAGGTTGTACTCCATTTATGACAAGGAAATGTTGGCAATCATGCATGCCTTGACCAAATTCAAACAATATTTGGTGGGCAGCAAATTCGTGGTCAAAACATATCACAACAGCTTAAAGTTTTTCCTTGAGCAGAAGGACCTCAATGAACGTTGTTATCGCGCAATTTGTACTTCCCCAAAGCCAAAGGCAAGTGATCACTAAATTGGTGTAACAGGAGGTTGTCCTATCACTATCACCTAAATAAGACACCTCTTTCTCTTTAGGGGTAGTACCCCAGGGGAGACGTCCCCGGTGACCTGGGGGTTTGAGAAGGCTAAGGTAAGAGTATCAAGAAAGTCCCACCCCTCTCAGAGGTCACTCTGATCAAAAAGTCCCAAAGGTTTTAATAAGATGAAGCAAAGTATTACTTAAGTGTACCTGCCCAGAACAAGACAAGAAGAAAAACACTATTTGCAAGTACCAATTTATGTTAGTGCTTCATTAAACCATAGACTTTGAATAAAAGCATAAGCTGATATAAAAGATGAAGCAACAGAAATATTTATAACAACCATGTATATATAGTAATAGTTTCACAATCAAGCCTCAATAAAGCTTCAATAATGACCAAAAATGATAACCTAAAATTGGCAAAATGCTAGTATTTTTCAGAAGCAATGAAGGCAATGTAAAATCAGCTTTAAAACTTGTTTTTAAGGTGATTTGTTGTTGTTATAGATCGTTGTAGCAATCTTTTGCAACAGCATCAAGATAGTTAGTAGGTTAGTCCAATCTAAGGTTAGAAATGGTTAGTAAAGATCTTGAAGTAGATGGTTTAAAGGTTGTTTTAGTCAATCAATCACTTGTCAGGTATGAACTAGTGCCTTTAGGGTAAATGGAGTCACTATTGCAGCAGCAATTCTTAGGGGAACAAATGATAATGGGTGAGCTAAAGAGAAGAGGGAGGATGGTTGAGGTGTTAGTAACCTAAGGCCTCAATCAACCAAAACCCTAGAAGGAAAAAATTGCTAGGAAGTAGGTAACCCTAGGCCCTAGCGATTTTCCTCCTCCTTTAGGTCAAGCTTGAAATAAAATATAAAAGCTTAATGAAGCAATAGTACTAGAGTGATACTAAGGTAGGGCTCTAGTATATCCTTCAAGGGAGGTGTCTTCTAGCAAAATCAAGTAGGTGAAGAGTTATTAAGAGAAGGACAATAACATGTGCTTTTCTTTTAGGGTTTCACACTAGCAATTTCATAATCTTATAAATGAACAAGTAAAATATACCATAACCATTCAAAACAAAGAAGGATTGCAGATTTCTACTTACTTCACCAAGAATAATCTAGTCACAAACCCTAGTTGAAGACTTTCGACCATGAAAATGCAAAAATACACCAATAAAAGCTCCCTCCAAGAGTTGTGCACCACTTAGTTCAACCAATAAGCCTTAAAAGAGGCTGAATTTCAGACCTCACACTTGTGTGAGTGAAAGATGATGAAAAATATAAGAGATGTTTCCCTTATTTATACAATACAAATGACCTTTAGGCTTTAATTACACTTTAGGTCCAAAAAAAGGCCGACATGGCCAGTTTACATCAAAAATCCAGTTTTACATAAAATTGACAATAAAAACCCTAATTTTATCTTTTTAGGGTGACGT
The DNA here is from genome assembly GCA_010110895.2 of Picea sitchensis. Taxonomy (NCBI): domain Eukaryota; kingdom Viridiplantae; phylum Streptophyta; class Pinopsida; order Pinales; family Pinaceae; genus Picea; species Picea sitchensis. The sequence continues at coordinate 23,522 of SNQJ01S0099822.1, forward strand.
TGTGCCCTTCCTAGGGTGAGTTGGGCCCCCTCTTGGAACGCTAGGCCTCCAAAGTGAAACGTTGGGGCTCAAAACCCCTCAGGAACTGCCACACGTGCCAACCAAACCGTCCTCATGCCCTAAACCCAACTGGATGACGTCAAGGCTCTGAATGATGACGTCAGGGGCCTTCAAGGGCCAATGTCATGGTGAGAGGGCAAGACCCCCCTGGGTCCAGGCCTGCCAAAGTGCCTCTAGTGGAACGTCCTCTGTTTTCTCTAGTGCAAGCCTCTGGTATCCCTCTGCCCTTGGATGGGGTCTCAGCATCCATCTGGTGGGCTTTTAGCCCTATGGAGGTCCGAGCTAATCATCTCCCCATATGTACTTGTCCGTTGGGCAAGGTCCTGCAGCAACAAATGCGCCCTCCATGGGCTCATAAGTCACAGGGATCATAGCAATGTCAATCACATCCAATAATCAAGCTACCCAAACATGTGCATTAAACCCCCCTTTTCCCAGACAAGTGCTCAAAGACATTATGCTATTTAACAAGCCAGGTTTGGAGAGGGTTTCAGGATGTCCTATTGGGATAATTCTCCTTAGGTGTGGGGTGTTTCCAGGTGAAGACCAATCTAGGTCATGTAAATGCATGAGATGGTGTAGGGGA